>JAPTGZ010000005.1:41480520-41494354 GCA_029814645.1 Fowleria isostigma
TGAGATGGACACTCCAGAACCTTCACTTTTTTCTGCTGTAGTCAATGACAGGTTGACTTGGCCTTGTGTTTTGGGTCTTTGTCATGTTGGAACATTCAAGACCATCCCATGCACATTCTTTCAGGGTATGTAAACTTATGAGCACAACTGTATGTCATTTACCGATCATGTAGATGTTCATGAAAGCTCAGAAATAAGTTTAAAGGTTATTCATCAAAACGACAAAAGAATAAGTGGCTTTTTCATCAAAATATTTCATTAACTGAACAAACAAAATATTGTCAGCAAGCACTATCATTTATTAAACTGTGTGGATTCTACTGGGGAATTCATGTTTAAATGACAGTGCCTTCACATTCACTATGGAGTCTCTGAGCAACAAAATAAGATGCATCTGATGCTGCTGAAAAGCTGAAAAACTGTATTTTACCTGAATTATTTACATGTATTGATAGGCTCAGTGGTAAAAAAAATTAGTAAATATTTTAATTTAGTGGAATGCTTTTGGTCACCGTCAGATGTTTAGGTTTTTGAGGGTTAAATATAAAATGCTAATTAAATGCAAACCAAGTTCCTGACTAAAGATGTCATCTTTGGTCAACAGTAAGTTACACAAACCAGTGACACAAAAAGGAGGAACACAAGGATCAGAATTTGTGGCGTACTTGTGGTTTAATAATATTGTAAAATGAGAAGGAGAGTGGACTGTTGGTCTTGGCTGACATCTGTGTTCTCTAGTGCCCCTCTAGTTTAATTTATTTGACTGGGACAGCACATGTAATCATTACTGTTAAACAAAATTAAGTGCAGCAGTGCAATGTATATGGGACTTCCGGACACCGCTAATTTGTAGACCGTGTCACCCATTAGGCTTTTGAAAAACAACACTAATACAACAATAAACAAAAGTATAACAGGCATAGAGACAGTTAATAAACAAATATACACTTTTTAAAGACAGGTCAGCTATAGAACTAAAGTAAACTAAAATTTAGAAAAAGAAAAAACAGTACACATTAGAGACTTATAATAGAAAGTATATAGAAACATGTACACATGATCAGGTTATAAATGATGTTTGAAACAATCTTGACTACTGCTGGGTTTCAAATAGCTCTATTTGTTGTAACACCCAAACAGCCCTGCATATCTACAGGATCCATTCCTCAGTACCTGTCTGCTCAGTGAATGGTCATACACACCTGGTGCTGTGCCTCTTCCAGGTTTCCACTGGCCCAAAGAGACAAACCCAGGCGATGGCGTATCTTTGCTTCATCTTCCCTTCGACCTAACTGCTCTGCCAGACGCAGACCTGAGGACAAGAAGGAGAGACGAGTGAGCAGAGAAGATCAGACATGAAATACAAAGTCTCTCTGCCTGCTGGTTCCTAGAGGCTGCTCTGAAAATCAGCTCTTTGAAAGTTATGGGACTTTGACGCCTAGAACAACTGTTGCAGCCCAGGGCTCTCGAATTTGCCATTCCTTTGCACTCATTGTTCTCAAAGTCTTTCTTCTTCCCTTTTTGTGCCTCCTTATTCTGCAGATTCACATTCAAGATGTCGTCTTCTCTCTTCTCAGATATGTTTCATCTCCTTTGCTGAGGAGGAGCAGTCATGGCTTGTTGTATTTAGTTCTCATTAGGGTCTGAGATTTGAGCAGAATCTCATCAAACATCAAGTTTTTGATTCATGCTTGCGCTTTTTCCTCTCCGTCTGGATTTGTGATGTTCTGCATCTGTGTTTCTTTCTTTCGATGGGGAGGTTAATTGGAGGCACGCTCACAAATGTTTTTCCAGCTCTGTCCTTAGCTCAACTTGGAGTCAGATTTCTCATTGCTTGTTGGAGTTAATGATCAATTAAAATCCAGAAGATCTGCGAGTTAAGTGACAGACTGTGTCCATGTCTTACAGGCCCAACGAAGCCTGAAGGAGTTCACAAATGAACTCAACCACTCAATTTAAATATCCATTACAATTATGTTGTAGTTGAAATTGTCTTGGCTTCTCCTTGTGTGTTTAAGTGTGCCTTTTCACACATTACTAAAGAGACCTGAATAGGATTACTCCCAACAAAGATGCAGTTCTAAAACTTAAGTGAGATGAAAGTCATGTGAGTTTCAAAGAGAAATCTACTTAGAGAAGAATTAAATCACACAGGATTATTGACAACAAACTACCTAAAGGAAACCACACTCCAGGGTAAACACCAGAGCGCTGATCTTCTATTAGCTTGTGTCAGACTCATGAATATCTTTCATGCCTCTGCCGAGTTTCAGACGTCCAACTGGCTGTGTTCTCAGGCCTAAACAACTCTGACTTTAAATAAGATAACCCCATGCAGATCAAAGTCTGTGCTAAGAGCCAGCACCTCCCTACATACAGCTGATGCACGACTGCAGGGGAAGGTAAGACTGTGACTAACTTTTTCACTCACTTTTCCTCAGCAGTCCAGAGTTTTGTTGATAGTTGTCAAACACAACCTGCTTTTGAATATGGCACCACTGAGGAGATGTTGAGATCAGAGAACATACAGTACTCTACAAAAGTCCCGGGCCAACATTATGTTTGTTGGTTTAGTAAAGTTATAATAACCACACATATGCATCTCTCAGTACTAACCCTTTATCGGGAAAGTGGCTATTTTGGTGATTTCCACACACATTACAAGAGGGTGACAGTAACAGTTAAAGTGAGGACAGTGAGTCAACAATCTCAGGTCCAATGTGGTCTACAGGGTTCTTTAAGTTCCATGTCTGCATGAACAGTGAGTGTACTTGCTTTGTTAGGTACCATGAAGTGATAGTACTAATGTAATGAATGATGTTCAAAGGGATAATGTAGATGTTGACAGGGGTCTGGATCAACTTATGTTGTTGTAATAATGTTCTAAAAGTGATGTTATAATGTTCTAAAATACATGCCCCTTTCACTTTACATATGTTTTTCTTGTATTTTTCATATTATTGTTTTTTTTTTTTCACTTAAGGGTAAGAAACTAAATATGGTAACTTCATTGACCTTGATTTTCTACATAACAATGAACATTTTTGAAAAATTTCACAAAAGTAATAAAGTCTTGTTATGTCCTACAATAACCCACTTATGTTGAAATTTAGAATTTCAGAGTATTCTGATGAGTGCCCTATAAAGGGTTAAGATACAATCTGGATATATGTGAAGTATATACAACAATAAAGACTAAAATTTGAGGGGGAAAAAAACAGCTTAGTGTGACCTCCCTTTGCACTTAACATGTTTTTCACCCTTTTGTCCAGACAGTACAATTTATCACTTTAATTCTCTGACATTTCCTTTCAGGTTTCATTCAAGATATGTCAGGTGTTTCTATCTGTTTGTGCTGCTTAATGGGTCTGACGTCACATTAAATAGTCACTTTAGCCTTTAGAACCCCTTTACTTCATTTTTTGTGTCTTTTAAGGCTGTGCACATATTTTCAGTATTTTCTAATAGCATCTGAGGAAATAAGAATAAGACATAAATACGTATGCTCATTTCAACCCTGCAAAAACAACATAGATAAAGGTGGCCAAACACCGTTGCAGAGGACTCTACATGTACTGCACCGCTGCCCAGGTGGGCCTGTAACGCGTACAGTGACGCCACTGCATCCTCTATTAAGTGCTATAAATCATTGCCCACCTAGACCGACTGTTTCAACAATCTATTTTTCCCTGACCTCTTTACATCCATTGCCGTCTATTGAGGTGACCAGAATGAGCACACTGTATGACACTGTTGTTCTGTGGGTGTATATGTGTATGTCATACTGTTTGCACATCCTTCTCTACAATGGTGCTAATGGAAATTAAATTAAACTAAAGAAGTGAGAATGATAAAAGGCAGAAATAAACCAGTTCTTGTTTGCAATTGTTAGTCACCATGTATTACAGATAAAATCACGAGGACGTATGAGTGTACCAGTAACACAGAGTGTTGGAGAGAACTATGACATTGTGACACAAACTGAGACGTCAGGTTTCATTTAGCTTTATCCAGAGAGGAACTTTCCAAAACAAACTTTTTACTCAAATAATCAACTTTTAGGAGAACTATTTCATAGATATTTCACAGAACTACTTTCTAGATAATGAAAGATAATCTCAGTGCACAGACGCCCATGGGAACAAAGATGAGTGTAGCTTTAAGAGAAGTTGGAACAATAGGTAAAATTTGGTTTAAAGCAGAGTTTTGCTGTGGCCCATTACTCATTCACCAATGTTTTTATATAGGCTCCACAAAATACAATAAAAACAGTATGAACATAACATATAGTTCAATATCATAGGACATTACAGGTGCAATTAATCATAATCCACCTCATTACACACATTTCGTCTCAGTGTATTTGCCATGTATGCCTCTCCTTACCTTCCTGTAGGTACATCACAGCCTGTGCATAGTTTTGCAGGGCATGATGTATCCTTCCCAGACACCCATAGGCCAGAGTTTTAGCTGTCAGGTCGTTGGTCTGGGCAGCTACGCTCAGGTTCTGCTCCTGGAACACCACGGCCCTCTCATAGTTTCCCAAAGCTTCGTAGGTCAGTCCCAGGTTGCCGTAGGCTCGGCCCTGGCTCCTCACACATCCATTCTGCTCTGCTATATTCAGAGCCCTTTGGTGCCACTATAGAAGGATGGTATGGTTACTTAATTGATGGATGGGGATTTAATAAATTGGCATAATTGATTTATTTATTTATAAATCTACACAAACCTGCAATGCTGTCTCGTTGTCTGCCATTAGCTGATAAACGCCTCCAAGTGCATCACTTGCCTCTGCTTCCAGGGATTTATCCTGAAAGTTTAAGCAGGTTTAACTGCATATTTCTGTGCATAATATGCTTTACATAAAGAAGATAATTTCTCATATTCAGAAACCTTGAGGAGAGAAAGTCAACTGAAACAAGAACCTCTTGCAGCTACATGCTTACCCCTGCTGTGCGTGCAATGTTAAGATGATGCTCCAGGCAAGAGAGGGCCTGCTCATAGTTTCCCAGCTGGCTGTGTAAGGTGCCCAGCTCCCCATAAGCTTGAGCCTTACCCCCTCCTTCTCCGCCCAGCTCATGGGCTACCACCAAACGCTTCTCAAAGCACACCAGTGCCTGCTGGAGACTGCCCATTGACCTGAGGAGGGAGAGGAACACCAAGAAAAGGAAGAATGAGGAGGGAAAATACAAGACTATGTCATTGATTTCTTCCTTTTTTGCACAGACTGGAAGCTATTTGAAATAGCACCTGGTACCTGTAGCTTTTATCTAAATAAGTAATTCAGAAAATTCCAAATTCAAAGCCCTTTTTCTTTCCAGAGAGAAACATATGGACAATTTAAGAAAGTAAACAAGCCAGCAAATTGGTTCATAATACCAGGACTTTTATATGAAAACAGGTCTGTCTCCTTAGAGAGAAAAAAAACATCTACAAAGGATGGATTCATTGGTATAAATCACTCTACTCTACTCTTTGCTCATTATCATCTTATTCACACTCCAGAGAGCAGAAACAGAGTGCAACAGATGGATAAAGGAAACCCATCATTAAGCCTTGTTCCTCTGTCACTGAACATTGCTTACACAGTTTTGAATTAAAGGTTTGAAGAATATGTGTGTCTGACTGAGACCTAAGGGGCTACTCTTGGTGTGTTTTCCAATGCTCCAAAAAGTCATAGAAAAACATCAAGCATTCTTACACCAGTATCTTCTTGTAGTTTTGATGTGGAGAACAACAAATCTGAGCCATCTCTTTACCTGTGTGCATTGCCAAGTCCTCTGTAGGCTTTCTCTTGGTCCTGGACATGGTTGAGACTCTGAGCCACAGTCAGGTACTTCTCATAGTACTGGATGGCCTCCTCATAGTCTCCCAAAGCATCGTAGCAGTCTGCCAGGTTGCCATAGGCCCGACCTCTGTCCAGCATGCTCTCAGTCCCACTCAGCTGCTGCAGCATGGCCAATTGCTGCTCAAAATAACCAATAGCTTCCTCAAACACCCCCATGTTCATTTTGGTGATGCCCATGTTCCCGTGGACCTGAGCTTCTAAACGGGCATCCCTGAGCTCCTGTGCCAGGCCTAACTGAGTCTCATAGCACTGGAAGGTTGTGGCATAGTCTCCCAGGGCCATATGTACTGCTGCCAGGTGGCCAAGGGCGCGGCACTCCCCCTGCTGATCACCTAGATCCTTGCGGACGGTCAGTTCCTGGCTATGGAAGGACAAGGCCGTATCCAGCTGGCGGAGCAGCCTAAAATAGGAAGGAAGGTGAGGAGAGAGGAAAAGATACTTAAAAGCATGTTACAAAGGGCAATATTATCATCTAATTCAACCTGGATTATTTCATGCAACTTCCTTATGAATGTTAAGATCTTTTCCCACAGAAAACTCTGAACAGGTAAATTTGCCAGAGCACACATAAATAATTTATCTATTTGGAGCCAACAATGTGCAGATTGCTGTACTGTTTGAGACCTCTAGAACTTTTATTTTATTTCCCTAAAAATACTTTATATATATTTGACCAAAAAAACAATCAGCATCACCAATGCCAGATGATACAAAGGTACAACTTATTTATTTATTTCACAAAATCATAGGAAGGAATGCTTCTAGGACCTAAAAAAAAAAGTGTTTGTTCGCGGTGCTTTTTTAAAAAAAAAAAAAAAAAAAAAAAGGATGGCAAAGAGGAAGAAAAGTCCAAGGCACTCTCTTTAAACCTTAAAATGCCTTTATTATCATGGCACGTTCATGTGTAGATCTATCTTATTTATGTATTTGTTTTACAATTCACAGAAGCTTATCTTGTTTTCAAGACACATAGTCTTCCCCCTCCTAGGCACAGTCAGTTCATAAAAACAGAGACTACAACACTACAAGGGCAACTACTAGAGGGAATTGTGTTGTACAATACAGACATAAAAGGTTGGGCACAGCAGCCATTTAGTCCACTTACTGCTGCAACAGTCCATAAAGTGAAATACAATATAATATTATTTACATAACCTGGAAAAACAAACTTAAAGATGTTAGATGTAATATTGATTTTTCCAGCTCTCAACACTTTGGGGAAAATGTAACAGAACACAAAAAACCACCAATAAATCAATGCTATGTATCCACAGACTGTATCATTCACTGACTAGGGTATTAAGATCACTGTTTACTTACATCTGTATTATGGTATCACCAAGTTTTCTCCATAAACAAAAACTCATAGCCTTGTGTCATAATCTTCACATAGTTTACTGGGTCAGCAGATAGTTTACATTATAGCTGTTAGCTTAGGTTTGTTTCTACACAGAAAAAAGCTACATTAAAATGCCAAATTACATCCATTCTCAGAACCATTTGTGTTGTCAATAGCTGAACTGAAGATCTGTTTAGAATCATCTAACAATCAAACAAGGTCAGAACTGTCACAGCTTAGACTGAACTATGGATCAACAATCAGGAAACTCAGCAAAGATAATAACATCACATAATAACTTAATACCTTCACTAGTTTCATTATCAAACTCACTTGTACAGAAGAAATGCTGTGATTTCATCAAACTCCATTCGTTTCATTTAGAGCTGTGTCCAGTGGTGAAAACAACAGTGCTTCTAATTTTTTTTTGTTTTTAACTGTCTCACATTATTTGACTCTAAAAGTTGTTTGTTAGTGGTTGTCATCCCTTCTCATCACTTACAACATTGCGGTCAAAGGCCCCATGGTGTTAGTTTTCCTCACCACAGAGTGACTCGCTACTCCCTCTAGTGGTCACATAAATCCAACAGACTGTGAATAGATTCACTTCATATCTCTACATCCAATACATAAGCAGAATTTTCATAGAGCTCTTTATCTCAACACTCTAATAACAATTTTAGATCATTTTTAATATTTGAAAGTAGAAATACTGCATATATCCCCTTTAATGCAGGACTCACATCAAAGAAAACTTTAACTCAATAGTAATTTAACCTCCTTCTCTTTGGCACTGCTTTAATTGACTCTTTTTGTTTTTTTTAATTTTGCAATGCATTTATGTATTTCATTGTATTGTTTTGCAATACTTTTTGAAGCACTGAACTGATGACATTATGCAGTACTTTACTACAACCTAGCTGAGAACTAAAGATGAAAATTACTTCATTAGTTACAGTAACACTGGTACATTTACACTGTGTAAACTGAAAGTTTGATTAATTTGTTCAGTTTTTGGTAAATAAATAAATAATAAAAGTTGGCAAGAGAATATCAATGAATTAAAACAGACCAGATAAAAAATACAAAAAATACATTGCTGATACCTGTGAACTGATCCAAGAGCTGAGTACGCGTCTGCCTCCATCTTCTGGTCGTTGACCTTTTGGGCGAGGCTTAGCTGTTGCTGGTAGAACCTCACAGCTCCTGGATGATCCCCCCGACATACACAAACATCTCCAAGGTTCCCAAAGGCCCTAAAAACTGCCTGTTGACATAAAGAAGCACACAGACACACAATCAACGACTACTTCTTACCCCCTGTAAACTCTTTCCAGTTTACCATGTGAATGCAGTATCAGTAGGTGACCTGGGTGTTATCCAAGGCTTGTGCAAGAGAGAGCAGGTATCTCTGACACTCCTCTGCTTTGTTGTACTCCCCCAGCGCTTTGTGGGCCAGACCAAGGTTACAGTAGGCTTTTGCTTGGGCTAATTTATCATGGAGGTCCTTAGCCAAGGCCAGGTCCTGCTCATAATACCTAGGAAATGAATAAAAATGCAGAACATGTCTTTGTGACAGAGTGACAAAAAGGCACAGGCTGAAAAGTAGAAAGAAAACACCATGTTTTGTTTGTACAAGCTTTAGTTTATGCAGTCGAATTAGAGTCTCTGGAGGTTTCAAGTTACATTTTTGAGAATTTTCAAAACCATTGTGAATTTCATATAATACCTGTTTTATGTTTTAGTGACACTTCAGATGTGAATAAAAGAACAAAATGGTGATGGCAGATTTATTTTATGACTCTCAAATCTTTATACCCAAAGGTTTAAGCTTTTACCGTTATGAGATGGAGCTTCCAATGTATTATTTTTCCATGTCTTCAACCAAGCACTAAATCCAATCAATTATCACCTGCCAAAACTATGCCTAAGACATTTTAAAACACTCTTAAGGCCTAAATGTCATATGATTAGCTGTTTCAAAACCAGCAGAAACTGTGGGTGTATATGACAGCTCTAACAAGGATGGTTTTATGTGAAAAAGTTTGGCTTGACTTTATGTCTGACCTGACAGCGTCTCTGTACTGTCCCAGACAGTAGTGAGCATAGCCGAGATTGTGGCAAACCTTTCCCTCTCCTTCTAGATCCTGTAAACCTGGAGCCAAAGTCAGGTGTTGCTGGTAGTATGGCAAAGCCTGCGCATATTCACCTCGCCAGCTGTGGAAGTTTCCCAAGTTTGCTGAAAAAGAGAAGAGTTAAAGGTTTAATTAGCCACTTTCAATAAGCTAGAATTCCTGTATTTTCAAGGTGTTTTTCAGCTTACCTAATGCTCTTGCTTCACTCTGAGTGTCACGGAGCTCTCGTGCAATGGTCAGATGGTGAAGATAATGTTGCAGAGCTCTGTCATGAGCACCCAGGGCCTGGTACGCCACGGCGAGGTTACCATGTGTAGAGGCCTGAGATGGACGATCGTTTACCTGAAACACAAAGAAGACAATTCACACATCTGTTTTCCATAGATACTCTGATGTCAGTGGAAAACAGTGTGGAGATTCACCTCTAGTGATATCTGTAGTTCCTGTCTGTGGTACCGGACGGCCTGATCATAGACACCCAGAGCATGGTAAGCATTTCCCATGTTACCGTAGGCCCTGCCCTGGGCGGCATAATCACCCAACTCCTGAGCAAAAGACAGGTGGGACTTGTGGAGCTTCAGCGCTGTCTCATACTCCCCTTTCATCTGGTGTATGATTCCTGATATAAAAGTGAGAAAAAGAAGTGTGACAAGATTATTATTTTACCACAAGTTACTTTTATCGGTCTGAGTTAGTGGTGCATTATTATGGCAGTGTGCACTAGTGCAATAGTCAAACTGTGGTGACATGTATATGTAATGTCAAAAGCCTAAAATAACTGACAATGTGAAAAGGAACAGGAACAGGAGGGCAAAAAAAATATTAGAGACCAGCAGTGTCAATTGTATGTCATTATTTCAGGATTATGTTGGCCAAAAATAAGCATTATGCCCACGGTGTCTTTATGATGCATTAACTACAGTATTAAATGACAGAATGTCTTTCCAAAATCATATCAATCATGTTTATGCTTATTGTGTTGAAACCGACTGTATCATCAATGTGTAAGAAGGAAAGGTTAACTTTTCATTATTTTTAAATTGTTTTTATTTTCTATGTGGATTCAGTACATGCATTGCACTGCAAAAACAAAAAGTCATTCTAGAATATTTTTTTGCAATCGAGTCAATAGGGTTTGATGATCAAAACATACTCTATATTGCAGAATCTTTTTTTTTTTTTTTTTTTACATTTTTGTTCTGCTCTGGTCTTAGCAATAAATGACAATACCTCAGTGATGAGGACTCAAGGCCAAACAGACCAGATCAAACTACATATACTTACTTTTTAGGTTTTCTGGGACTTTTTGTGTTTTTTCATTATATAGACCTTTTTCATAGGAGATGTTTTGCTTTATAAAAACTGTTGAGGCACACGTGTCACTAGTGACATTAACAATGGTTTAAAGTGATGCAACTAAATGGGACACAGTGATTTTAATGCTACCAATCACACTGGTGAGTCTGAGTCAGGTCTGGTCTGAATAATAAACAGGACATGGCAACACTTTTAAACCTCTATTAAAAGTCTCTTGTGTTAAATCTAATCTCAAGTAAATCCTCCATTTTGCATCTAAGTGTGTCTCTAGTCCAAGCGTCACATTTGCAGTCATTCATGAGACACAGAGACATTATGCAAAGAAAATACCAATTATGAGTGTGTCTGTGCATGTGGATATATGTACACATACTTTTCAGAACGTTAAAAATATATGAGTGCAGAGCATTAAATTATTAAAAGGATACAGTAAAAAATTTCATCTTAACTAATAATATCTGCTTCTGTGGATCTTTAAAAACTTTAGTGTTGCAGATTTAGATATCCAGGGGAGAGCCATACAGATATGTTGTATCTCTGTGTCCAAGGGAAATGAAACTGGAAAAACTTGGCTCCCAGTGGCATTTCCAACATTCTGTGATGTGTCTACTATACTATCAACAACCTAGTTTACAGAGCCACAGCCGACAAAAGTTGGGAGAGAAAATAAACTTGAGACAATGGAAGTGAAAGAGGATGAAGGGAGGAAGACTGTAGGATGAGACAGGCAAACACCTGGGTTTTCTTAAGTTCTACTCAAATACTCACACATGCATAAATCCTAGCTCTTTCTTTCTTATTTTGCAGTGGAGTTGACTGTGTGTTCATCTGTCATTTTATTGTGTTTACCTGCGCTGTTAGTACCTGATTACTGATAAAACCAGACTGAAACACCACTTTGATTACTGCAGCTCTCATGTAAATGCTTTAACCGGGTTATCTCAGTCTAAATAAGGCATGAATTAGAGCAAATATAACTCTGTTAGATGACCTGGATTGCTCATTTGCCTTTCTTATTAATGTCGCAAATATACAACACCAATATCATTAATTTTCAAAGGCATGTGCTTCATATGCATCAAAGAGGTCAACAATAAACTCTATTAACGTCCCCTCAATTTCAGATTTTTACATTACCACGGGATCACTCATTTTTCATGGCATAACCCTGTTACACATCTGTTATTTTCATCTTTTTATTCACACTGCTCCACTTACACTCTGATAAATATTCTATGTAATAATTGCAGGCCTTGTTTAAACACTATCAAGATCACATTCAATATAAAATATTTGTTATAGTAGAGGTAGAGGCAGAGAGAGTGCAGATAAGATGGAGGGTAAGAGAAAGGGGGAGAAGGGATATGGGGGGTGTCGAGACACCAGATGGAAGAGGTTACATGTGGCTTTCATGTCAGCCTGTATAGAGAAAAAACAAAGTGTGAGTGTGGTCTCATTTGTTAGAGGTAAACTGGATGCTGGAACACTGGATCTTAAAACCTCCTGTACTTCTATAGCTCTATTCTCTTTTAAAAGACAAAACTGGCAATATTCTATATTTTTTTATTACCATCAGATTTTAAGAAAATGGATTAATTCTGCTAAGACAATAGGTTGATGTCTAGAAACTATTAAAACCACATTAAAACAGTCATGCTTATGTAGTGTCTGACATGCTGCCCATTTCTATCCTGCTGTCTATTACCAGTGCTGTAAGAATAATGTGTGTAAATCTGACCTGAAACAGCCATGACTAAGGTGTTTTACTTTTTACTGGCCAGTGTTTTACAAAATACCTAGTCTTGAAAAGCAAAATATCTATATTCTAGTCGGATAAAAGGAAAATTGATATGTAATGCAAGCAGGTCTCCTTTAAGTCCTCCGACTCTGAGGTATCAAAGGAAATGTATAAAATGCCGAGGTATTCACACATACCTATGAATAAGTCATTTGTGGAAAAAAAACCAAAAAAATCCCCAGCATCTCACCCCCTAGAGATGAAAATAGTGGGAAGGGAGAACTAAAAAAGAATTAAATCTATTATTGATTAGCATATTATATGTGCACATAAACTGCACTAAACAATAAAGGGAATTAATGTCAAAGGTGTAGAAGTTAAAGGACTACACAGGAGAAACGGGAAATATGCAGTGATGCACATTATATTTCAGATACACATAACCCCATTTGAAACAACATGCAGGAAGCAGGTTGATGTGAGGAGGAGGTAGTTGCTGATAAGGAACAGGAGACCTCCTTCATTGGGGTCTTGCACTAAGAGGATTACAAAGAAGCCTGCAGTGTTGGCTGGAATAGCTGTTACACTTCCCCCTCCCCATTTCCCCCTTCTCCTCAACACAGGTGTGGGCTTGTGCACATAGACACGTAAAGACCCTCCCTCATGTGCAAAAAACCCAACACACTCCTCTCTGAGGTGTGCGGCTGATAGCTAAAGCACCTGTATCTGTTGAGTGCTGCTGCGGGATTCCCCAACACGGAGGGGACATAGTGGGAAGGGAGCAGCGCTGGGAGGATTAGAAGTGTGGAGAATTAGCTGAGATCTGATGACAGTGTATTCGGCTGAGACAGCATTGAAAGATTAGAGGAGAAGAGTGGTGATCTCCGGTCCTCTTTCTCCACAGTGAGCTGGAAGCACTACCGTCTGTCATCAAAGAGCTGAATTAGATACAGACAGTTCAGTACTCACCGGAGACACATGTGTGTCTTTGCCTGCAAATATGTGATCTATTCTGGTTAACACGGGAGTAACAGATCACTTTCATCAACAACAAATCACTGCCATTGTGACAGAAATGATCAGTCTATTTCTACTGGCTCCTCAGTGTATTTCAGGCAATAATTTGGTTGAACAGCAGCAATTTTACTGACAAAAACTAAAGGTCAAAAATATTCAATAAAAAGATTGGACTTCACTGGTTTACAAATACCAGAGCTCATCTCAGTACAAGCTTTTTGTACTACAGGGTGACCCAAAAAATGGGAACTTTTTAACAATCCAATAAAACCAAGGGTGATGGAAGAAAAATATTTTATTGATAGTAATTGAAACCTTAAAACATGCCATTTAAGAAACAATGATAGAATTTTCATTTTTTAAAAATTATGTCCTGTAGATGGCGTCCTCCTGTACGAATGCATTCTTGAAATCTGCTGTTGAGATTCCTCATTGACCGC
>JAPTGZ010000005.1:41494454-41509051 GCA_029814645.1 Fowleria isostigma
AAAATATTTTTCTTCCATCACTCTTGGTTTTATTGGATTGTTAAAAAGTTCCCGTTTTTTTGGGTCACCCTGTATTTTATTGACTACACAGCGAGAATCCTTTGGACAGTGCCTGTGTTTTTAAATTGTCTGTTGACCTTGACTAGATTTTGCACTTTAAGAAAATGCTTGTGAACTATACTATACTTGCACTTTAAAATTTTTGTCAAACTTCCGTGACCCTAATGAGGATAAAGCAGGTATGGAAAATGAATGAATGAATGAATGTTGTTATTATTTTGTGTCATTGCTTAGTTATAGTGTTTTTTTAAAATTCATTGCTATCAGTGATGCTTGAACCTATTTTTCATTATGATATGGTGTGTGCTACTTGACGTCTTGGCCAGGTTGCCCATATAAAAGAGATCTCGATCTCAATGTGATTTTATCTGGTTAAATAAGAAAAAACTAAAACAAATATAACATTAATGTTATTCCTAGATATATAAACATTTATTTTTTCCTTAACACATGTAAGTGCCAGTAAAACAAGCATTTTACCATTGTGTAGTAATGATTTCATTACTTGCGTCACGGTCATAAAGAAATGAAAAACTGCATTCTGTAATTTGAAATAAGTAGGAACCTGTTGAATACTGGGGAGTGGACTGGGTTCTCATTTTAGGATGACATATACTTCTACACCAATCTACTGAATGAATATGTAGGTGTGTTAATATGAGAAATGATCCAAGAACAGGATAATTTGGGATGGTAATTTTAACAGTGTATGGTGGTAGGGGTTCATCTATCCAGAGTAGACCTTTCTGTGTGGAGTTTGCATGTGCTTCTTGTGTCTATGTGGGTTCTCCTGGGGTACTTAAGCATCCTCACACCATCCAAAGACATGCACATTAATAGGTAAACTGATCACTTTAAATCAGTGGTTCTTAACCATAGGGCCGGGGACCATTCTTGGGCTGTGAAGACCACCTAATGGGCCGCAAAAACCCTTCAGTTCAGAGACAGCGTCCCACAAAAATGAAAACTCTTAGATAGTAATATTCATCAGCAGATCACAAAGCAATATTTTCATTTGTATTTACCGGTACGTTTTATATACAGTTTATTTAATTTAAACTTTTAGTATTTTGATTGTGTTTATTTTATTACCAAATAACTTCATTAAACAAAAAATTCTCTCCAGTTTTTTAGGAATTGATCTAAATTGAAATATTTTTGGATTTCTGATTTTTGTGTCAATAAGCTTGACTTTAGCCTTTATATTTGTTCTTGTAGCAACTTGATTTGTTCAAATAATCGCTGCCTGTTTGAATGAGTAAATTCATTTTAATACTCACTGTTAAGTTGTTAGTTTGTGTTTTGCTAGTGGGGCAGTATAAAAGCAGGAGGTATAGGGTATATTTCTGATTGTATTCTTAAAAGCAATGTGGAACGCTTTTTATCTTACTCTTGGTTTAACAGTAGGGTTTTTCCACAGAGCCTTGCATTGTGATGCATTTCGTTAGCCTCATAGCATAATTGCCTAAGTCTTTTTTTTGTTGCCAAATTATAATATCTGCATAACTTTGCTCTCATAACACTGATGCTTCATTTCTTATCATTAGTTCTGACCTGAAAAAAATACGACTTAGGCAATTATGCTATGAGGCTAACAATTTGCTAAGCCTATATAACACGCTCAACACCCTGCTACTTAGTGTCTAAGATACCTAAACTAAATACAGTCCAGGTTAAACAATTAAAATGCTAACTTTGGGGGAAAATGCCTTCTCTGGCTGGGATGCAAGATGAATGGTAATTATGCTTTAAATGGTACCATCACAAATCACTAAGGAGTTCCACTGGGCAACGCTAGCCAGTGCCCCAGTTGAGATATTTTTGGACTCAAAACCACTGCTGTTGAAAATGTGTATTGTTTTTGAAGCTTGATACGGTCTGATTTTGGCTGCATTATCTGCCTCTGTATAGGGGAGGAGGGAGAAAATGAGAGGTTGTCAAGTCAGCATTGAGAGTCAGAGAAAAGTAATCATCCATAAATGATGATCTAACTCATTGATCTGAACCACAGACTGTAGCTCGTCTGTCAGGAGAGTGTCAGCGACTTCAGCAATAGCCTATTAGTCACACATCAAAGCCTCTACTGTGCGCTGTGTGCCTGGCTTTTGCTTATTTTACGTGGCAAATGAAACGACTTTCTGATGAGGCTCGATTCCACTTGTCTTCAAGCTGGTTCTGTAGCGACATACTGAGAAAATGTAGAAACACATCAAAACAACAATGCTTGATATTCTACAGAAATTTTACTTTTGATTGCAATGCATAAAGACTAGAAATGCTCAGACTGACTCAAGCTGTGCTCACATTACCTGTGTAATGCAGTACACACACATACACTCAGAAAAAAGACGCGAGTTGTCCACTCAGCAATGGAGTCAGGTTCACTGGCTCTCGGATATCACTGTGGCCGCAGAAACCAAAACCTGGTTAATAAAACATGAGCGTTGACTGGCCAGAGAGGCACTACCGCAGTCATGTGATAGGACCCCCAATGGCTCTGTGGTACATCTGAACAGACCTGGGTGAGGTTTAGGAACAGATATGGTGATGGAGAACAGGAAAGTCACATGATTTATGACAGGTTTCCTCAATTAGAGAGACTGCTGGTAATTTGTAGCATTAATATATCTTATAGAGGTGATAAAATTGAAGTTACTGATGATTTTTATTGGATTAAATGCACTTAAATGCATCAATTTAACATATATAGTAAATCAGGAGTGTCCTTTTCATTGTCTGTGTGTTCAGTGCTTTTCATTGATGTAGACTGAGCTGGTCAGGTCCAGGACAGGAGCCCAGTCAGTCTATTGAGTCACAGTGGCGACAACAGTGACAGCGCAGGTCAATGGTTAACAAGGGAGTGAAAAACTATGGCACACTTCAACTGTTCAGAGCTTAAACAAAACAGGGACTTTCAATCATTCAGGATGGATAGTTTTATAGTTTTCAGAGAAAACTTTTATCTAAAATTGCATCATTCTCCGCTCATTGAAAATGAAATTAAAACAGATGTCATCAGACCATCTTCTTCACAAAAATGTGCCAAAGACTTACTTTTATTATCTTCCTTTATGAAAAAAAAAAAAACAACCTCAAACAAAAAAAAAAGTGTTTGTGAGAAATACTTTGGGCAACAGGTGATTTACAGAGCTGTGCTGTGTTTATGAAAACTGCTGTGTTTGTGATTATTTCAGTCATCATCATTGAAAACAATGCAGTATGGTGTCACCTCATGTTGGGAATTGAACTGAATATGAACCATCAATTTAAAGCCAGTATGCTTTTGACTCTTACATCTTGTCTTGTTGTATTCAGCAGATGCACTAACCCTCTCCTTTGTTATTTGTGATGCTTTCATTCTCCTACACAATGCAGAGAAGAAGCAATCTGCCGCCCTCATTCTGCTTGTTGTCAACTATCTATCCTCAGGGGTGACAGAGCAGCATGATTGTATAGTCATACTGCTATGTTGTCCAAGCTTCAGCATATTTTGCTTCTATCATTATTTCTCTTTTTTAACTACAAGTTGTTGTGGCTGGCAAACATCTAAATGGTACAAACACTATGATCACAAATATATTCAACACTTTCTCTGGAGCCTCAGAATTGCTTCCACAATAAAAGTCTGGCTCATATACCTGTGAAAAAAACACATGAACCATGATGTTACCCATCCCACAAAGCCTGTTTTGACCTGCAGTTACACCTACCCAGGTTGGACGAAGCCCGGCCTTGTGCTGCTCTGTCCTGTAACTCTTCAGCAATCTCCAGTTGGTTTTGGTGGTGCTGGCGTGCCCTCTCCAGGTCCTGAAGCAATTAGATGGTCATTATATAATGGATCATGTTGATTTTTTTTATCATCACACAAAAAATGAGCTGATTTGAGCCTGTGTATTTTAGTTAACTCTTGAAGTTTTATACCAACCTGCATGCAACGGGCAGCATGTCCCAGACCAGCGTATGCCCTCATCTCGATGGCTCTGTCCGCCAGCTCTTGTGCCAACTCCAGGACACGTGTGTGGTACGATATGGCCTTATCAAAATCCCGTTGAGAGTGATAGGCACTGCCCAGGTTACTGTACGCCCGTGCTTCCTCACGGCGGTTTTCTAATGTCTAACAAAAACATTGGATACATATACTCCTTATAATATAATGACATACAGTACAATTACAACACAGTGAAGCTGTAGTCGTCACCAGTCTCCCTAGTCATCTAATGGGCAGACACAAAAAATGAGAAAAAAAATGTTTAAAAGTCTGAATGTATTAGAAAAACAAATGGAATAGAGACATTTAGTTTGAACTTGACCTGTTTGACCAAAAGTTGCCGTCGTCTTCTCTGTTAAGCCCAGTAATAATTAGAGCCTTTGCATCCCAAACAGATGGAAAATGTTTTATGTTACAAGCCGCTACACTGGAAGCTACAGAAACCTAAATTATCCAAACAAACTTGAGAAATTTTGAGCAGTCAGAAGGTTTTACTTGAGGGAATCATTATTCTGGTACTCATCTAATTGTAAACAGATGGTCTATTTGTGTTAAGTTACAAAGCAACAGAGTGAGATTATGTTGGCTGTAATGCTGCTAGCTGGTTATAGCCTGCAAGATTGCACTTTGTCCAAAACCTAATTTAAAGAAGCAATGTGCACAGACTTTTGTCTCTTGTTGGGTTTGCTTACGTTATATTTGTATGGAGAGCTGCTCTGTGATCCTACAAATATTGACAGGCTTAATAATCACTATTATAAATAGAATATACCCTCAGAAAATAGTTGTTTTTCTAGATTTTGTGATCAGATATGACAAAGACAGTATTCAACTCCTCACATTTTAGAAGCTGCAACAAGCCAAAGTATGGCACATTTGCTTGAGAAATGACTTAAATCATTAATTTATTTTTTAAAATAAGTGCAGATTTTTTATTTGTTTGACAAAGTGTTTGAAGAAGCATTTTCTGTTCTAAAAATATGTGTATACAGTTGAAAGACCCAGTACAATTACCAGCATCATTGTAAATGTAAAACTGTTCTCTAAAAATGCATATTTTCGTTTTAACTTTACTCCATAGAACGATCATCACAAGACTGGGTTTTGAAATAAACAAAACTCAGTCATAGATCTGATATAAGGGCTGTTTATTACAGAAAAAAGTTTAGGGCAAACCGAGTTACCACCAAGCGGAGACATAATGGATTATCATACTATACCTTTGCAATGTCCAGGTGTTGTTCGTGACACTGAACAGCATTAGTGAAGTCTCCCAGTGCTGTGTACACTGCGCCCATGTTGCCCAGTTGCCGAGCCTCAGAGACTTGACACTGGGTTTGTCGTGCCAACAGCACACACTGCTTGTGGCTGGCCAGTGCGTTGGGATAGTCTGCAATGGCTGTGTACACATGGCCCAGACTGCTGAGAGCACTGGATGCAGCCTGAAATTACACATGGACCAAACATTAGAGCTCCAAATGTCACAGAAAGTGGCTCAATTGTAACAACTGCATAGCAGTACACAAACATACAACCAAGGATACGCACAAGATTACAAAACATAGAAGCCAAGTGTAGCATAGATAGACAAACATCTATAAAAGATAAAAACTACTTCAATTTACCCTTAAAGACTAAGCTACAGACTTAAATAATTGCATTATTTAAACAACTCACATCTAACATGTAAGAAAGACATATTTACACAAGTTTTACAAAATTCACTCATCAAAATAACAGTTTATAAAAATAAAGACAGATGACAAACAGTGAAATTACAGCTCTACACTTTGACCCATATTTAATTCATATGATGACTTCTTTAGTTTTGCTGCAATTCATTAAGTGATGTTACTTCATAAATAACTATAAATAGAGAAATGATGAACAACAATAATAAAACAGTCCAATTATCAATAAAACAGGGGTACCACTTAATTGAAAAGATATTTCAGCAACTACAGAAATCCCATTAGAGGAGTAGAGGAGCAGTGATTGGTCAGACTGGGCTTCTTGTGTTTCATCTAAAATTTTCTGATGCCAGTGGAGATTTCTGAAGAATCGATACAACAGTCTAATCAGTAACACAAATGCAGTAAAGCTGTGTCCGCTAATTGGCCTGCACTTGCCATAATCATGATTTGAGTAGGAGTAATCTTCTGATAGAACTACGTTTTAAACAGTTATACATCATGCTCATTTAAAGTATACTTAGAGCAATGTAGTGATTTTCTTGTTTTGAGTTACAATACATCAGTCAGACAGAACCAGGACACTGTCAAACTATATGTTATAGAACAAAAGTGTGAGGAAACAAAACCATAGTTTGCAGGTAGACAGACGTGCCTTCTCTTAGCCAGTGGAAATTATGCACTTGAAGGGACATGTGCACACAGACTGGAGGCTACGAGAGTGAAAGTTAATCTTTCACATCCTATTAGACCTGCTGTGAGAGTCTCACCCTCTGCCACCACTGCTGCCGCTCTGCACCGGGTTCATGCAGTTCTATTATTACTGTGTTAGCACATAAGACACTTTTATAGCACTTTAAGCCATCTAATGATTTCTAGTTGCACTCTTCCTGCTAATTACTGGGCTTCTCCAGGCATTATACCATGAAAATCATAATGAGTTTCAGCTTAAATTCCAAGTTCTATCTTCCATTGTTTCACACATGCACACGTGCGTAAACACAGGAATGTGAACCTGCTTCCATTTGCACACACCAACATGCAAACAGCAAAATACTACACAGATCATGTCTGCTTCCTCTTCTAATCACACTAATCTCTTTCTTCAAGATGAGAAATCGTCACTCCCTTACTGCTCTTGCTTTAGTGATTGGGAACCTGCCTACGCATTTGCTAACTAATCTTACGTTTATTGGTATTGATCAGTCTGAGGAGTCATGGGAAATAGCTGTGAGGTCTGAAGAACAATCTTCTTCAAATTACACAGAAAAATGGAGACAAACACCACACTTTGTATCACTACGTTTCATGAAGCACTGCATTCAGCGCACGTGTGTGTGTATGTGTGTATTAACATGATGCATACAGTCATGGAAAACATTGTTAGACCATCCTTGTTTTCTTCAATTTCTTGTTCATTTTAATGCCTGGTACAACTAAAAGTACATTTGTTTGGACAAATATAATGACAACAACAAAAACAGCTCATAGTAGTTTAATTTCAGAGCTGATATCTATCCATTTTCCATGGTTTTCTTGATAATAACCAAAATCACAGAAATTCTTACATCAATATCTATTGCATTGTACTGATAAAAACAATGCTTTTAGACATTCCATGTTTTTTTTATCTGTCTGTTTTAGTCATATGATACACACAGGAGTTAGTGATTGATTGCATAACCATTGTTTTTGATGACTTTTGATGGTCTAACAATTTTTTTTGCGACTATACAATCATCATGCCGGCCGTGTAGTTCTACTTGTTAGCCTTCAGAGTGTCCACGTGCTGGAGAGGTGCCACAGTGTTAAACAACACCTCCAACTACCCAAAGCCTTCTTCAACAGTGTGATGAAATCATGGGTAATAATTCTACACTGTTGAGACCTAACACAGTTCATCTCTGTAAACACACTATGTGATGTAATTATAAATAAGCCCTGTCCTGAGGTATACACTCTCCTTTATACAATTGTATGACAGTAATTAAGTTGGAGGCCTTTCTGAACTCAGACAGTGGCCACACAGTGATTACAGTATCAACTCATACAAACACACACCTCCACAAACCAGCTCCAAACTCAGAAATTAAAATCTGAGCTTGACCTTTCAAAGCACACAATGAAGGACAGCAAAGAGTGAAGTGAAAGTCTGAGACTCTAATGAAATGTTTGCAAGTTTAAAGAATGTGGGAGAGAGAGGGAGGAGAGACGATGAATTATTTAAGAGAGCTTATTAGCATGTTCCTTACTCATTTATATCCCATGTGCACTTGCTGCCTCTGTCTTTCTCTACAGTACATATTTCTTTTGGATTCAGATTCTGTCAGTGAAAATTTAATCTGTGACTTCAATCTTTGTCCCTCATAGATCTATATTTTGTATGATCTGAAACAAGAAGCCAATTACACTAAGGTATTTCTTTTTCCTGAAGTAAAAATGTCAAAAATTGAAGTTTTTTATTAAAAAACTCATCAATGACATAAATATATAGTAGAAAACAGTGCACCAATTCAAATACAATTTAAGGAGATAGGTAATACAAATTCAAAATCCTGTATTTGAGCCTTAATGAGTCCCAAAAACTGTCACTGAAATTCTTTCCTTTCACATCTAAAGTGACCTTCTGCGGAATTTACTGCTGCTAATTAACATCCGGACACCGTGCTCTTTCAACTTTTGTTCATGTGTGTCTTCAAGCGCACTCTAAGCATGTGTGTGTGTTGAGGAAATCCCAATTCCCAGCATAGTGATGAGAGCAAACACATAAAATCCCGTAGACACAACTCCAAGGCGGCCTTCTAGGCAGGAAACAGAGATTTAATAAATGACGAGGATGCCCCGGTGTGTACAGTCGGCCGGCCAGACAAGTGTTTGATTTCCCTCAAGGACAAAATGTTTCCGAAGCAAAAGAAAACACACAAAAAAATCCAATCATATTATGTCTGGGACTAGATGTGGCACACATGCATCATTGTTTATGTCTGGGTATACATATAAAGAAAAAAGACAGACACTAACAACTGTCATTTTAAAAAAATATCAATATGCATAATATTGAACTGAACGTTGCATTTTTTTTTTGCTGTAATAACAGTAAAATTAATGGCCATGTACAAAGTAGAAACAGTAAAACCCTCTGAGTAGAAAGGTGCAGAAAGCTAAGACAGATCTCTAATGCATGAAAAAAGAAAAGGAGAGACAGAGAAAGATTAGTTGTGGCAGTGTGGCGCTGAGCTCAATAAACAGGCCTGGAGAGATGCATCAGGTTTTGAAAAGGGACATTCAATCACCCAAACACCCCCCCGCTGTGTTGAGTCAAAGGAGGATCTGAGTTAATAAATACCAACCAATACTGGAAAATGAACTGGTTTGATACTGAATGTTATCATCATTACCTTTCATTTATATTTATTGTAAGATAAATAAGCTAGCACTTGTGTTTTGTTTTGTTTTTTGAGAAAAATTTTCATAATGACTGTGTTTTTTTTTTTTTAAAACAGGTATTGTGAAATAGATGATGATGTGTTGATTTCAACCTGAAGTGTTGTGCTTAACCAAAACAACCCAGTCTGTTTGATGATTCCGTTGAAATGGAGACATGTGAGGGAGATGTATAAACAATGACCAAAATTTAAAGGTATTTTTGGAGATCTGGGTTGTATTTGTGCCTTTTTTCCCTTTTACACTGATCTCTAACACTGAACTTTGTTATTTGTTATAAACAGTGAATATAAACTTTTTAAAACATATTTATTTAATGTTTATTTAACAGGGACAATACATACAGCATTGCAACCAAAGGGAAAATGTGATCAATGCCTAGATGTCTGGCATCAACTAATTTGCAGTCTTTGTCCCTAGTCAGCCTTTTGAATTTTGACTATACAATAATGTACTTATGACAATAAAATACAACGAAAATACAATGAATAAATGCTAAAAATTACTACTGGAGACAGGAAACTGGAGATACACTGGTTCTTCAGGTTAAAAAGGTTAGAAAATAGTCAATTCTGAAATTAAATCTAGAGCTTAATCCCAGCTCAAACAAGGCCTTGAAATTGTCTTTTGTGAGTGTAGTGATGCATTAAATCCATGTATGTTCATAATTTTTCTCTTCATTTTTGCCTTTTTTTATATTACAAAAAAGCTGCTGAAATGAAAGAAGACTTTCAGATGTGATCTGAAAAATCTCATCTTCCCTTTACTGTAATTTTAAGAGTCATTAAACCATGCACTGTATAATGTCACATTCCCTTGAGCTCAAACTAGTCTCATTGATTATTTGGTGCAAAATCTAAAAGTTTTCAATACAGTAAAATAAAAAATGCATCCAAGACATCACACAGATCATGTCATTAAAAAACAGCTCTGTCAAAACTGTCCTACAAAAAGTAAAGTTTGTTTTAAAAGGCCGGTTTTATCAGTGTAATTATGTTTTTCTAAACATAATGATGGCAATGACCCTTTATGGTTTTATAGCATGAATGTCACTACCACAGATCCTAGGCCAGAAAGTTTATTCCAACCAGATTATAGCAATACTTCAACATCTGACCACACTAAAGTACTTGGTTTTAGTCCACATTAACTTGCAGAGTTTGTGTAAAATGTTGTTTGCTGCTGCTGAAGAGATAATGAGGAGGAATTACCCTAAGTCCATCGACTGCGGTTTGGGCCTTTGAACTTTGAGATGCAGCGAGTCTGATTTACCCAAATACTTTAGAGTTATGTTTTCAGTAGGATTTATACCAAAGCAATTAGATCTCAATAAAGAGCAGACTTGGTGTTACGATGAGTGTGAAAATGTTTTTGATTCATTATAAAATTCTGTGGGACAAATTAGGCTGCAACAATCTATATAATTAATAGAAACTCTGCAGGAAAATGCTGATGTGTTTGTTTACTTGCTCTAGGTATAGTCAAAACATTGTAATAATTTTGGCCAAAAAGGGTGCAAAATGCAGAGTTTCTAGTTAAATAAGAACAACAAAATGGCATCAAACACAACCTAAGACTCCAGAAACCAGGGGAATTAGGGGAAAAATTATCAATCCGTGGTAATTTACCCATATTTTATGAGAAAAAATTATAATTCAGATTGAGAGATTGTCATATGAAGTGTCGGGAGGGTTACTTTTGAAATGTATTTTGTTACAGCTTAGTACATGCCCAAAAAAGTAATCTGTACTGTAATCTGTTAATATGAGTACTGTAATCTGATTACTTGAAATACTTTCACATTTTCTTGAATTTTAATATCATATGAATGTAGAAAATCACACCATGTTTACTACGTTGTAAACAGAATGATTGTTGTGTGTTCTGTTTTAGTGTGGGATGAATGTATTAGGTCTGAGCCTCAAAAAGACATATGTGATGTACTCGTACAACCCAAAGTAACTTATTGGTGTTTTGTCTGGTTATAGAAAAAGAGGTCAAACCCCATACAAATATTGGAACAGAACATCCCTACCTGTAGCTGACGGGCTGACTCATTCCCACAACTTCAACTCAACAATAATCATCAGAATATTTGCATCACATATTGTATTGAGGGATTATGGGAAATGCATGGGAGACTGGATTTGTGAAGTGATAGAAAATAACGGAAAGAAATCCAATAATTTTTTAAAAATGTCCCTGTATTCTGATTGTCATGTATTAAAATTGTAACTGTAATAAAATATAATTACTCATATTTTGTATTCTAAATACGTAATCCCATCACATGTATTCTGTTACTTCCCAGTACTGGTCATATGGTCTTCTGGCCAGAATGCACAGTCCTATATCCCAGATGTATCACTATATTTCTTTAAGAGTTGTAGTTCTTTTACACAGATGGACAAAAGAGAGAACAATACCCTGACTGCCTTCAATGAACATAGTAATACAAAGAAAGAACAGACGCCAATCATCATCTCACATTGGTGAACTGTGACTAAATAACTCTGTTAACTTCCCAGCACTGACTGTGACCCATTGTGTTGGACTGCATTGTGAAATAAAGGTGCCAACTTTGTTTTTGACACTGCTGTAGGTTACAGACACAGCTCTCTGCAGATGTGCCTTCCTTTGGAAGCATGGTGTCTGGAAACACTCACACTACACAAATAAACACATGTACCAGAGCAAAGCAAACAAACACACAGTGGGAGACAAACACGCAGTAGGAGATATGGATTTCTGTTGATGACCATGTTTGAGTCGCCTAAGGCTGTGCACCTGCAGAGAAGAAGCTCAATAATCATCTGTCAAGTAGATAAACACTCATCTCTGTTGGTGGTGCCTGTACAGCTGCTGACACACATGGACAAATGGACATGGACACACCAGCTCAGACAGGAGAAAAAATCTGGACACACTTATCCTGTCTGTGTTCGATCTGGAGCTCCTGTGAGCTCTGTGGGCTCCAAGGTAAACAGGATTTGAACAAACTAAATGTATGTGCTCAGGAATAATGTTATAGAAGGGCTAAACCACAAACTGACATGACAAACATAAAGATGCCAGGACAAAAATACACCTAGACATACACTGTACCGCTATTAGGTGCTCACTGGTTTCGTTAAAATGAACTGGCTCAAACCCTCATTCATCTTAGTGACAGGTGTTCAATCGAACTCTCTAGATCCAGGATGCAATCACATGCTATTAAGTGACTGTGTGTGTCTGAGGGAGTGTGTGAGTGTGATAGTGTGACGTCTTCTCGGGGTCCATTTACAGAATATTGCAGAGGCCGCAGCACGGTCATAATAACAGTGGACGTACTGAACATCTGTCTGAGCTACAACACAATAATCAGACTGTCTGTCCAGTCATATTACATAGTGCAATGAGAAAATTAATAAAAAATACTGAATGTAATTTCATATTACAGAGGACAACGTGCACCGGGAGAAGAGAAAAAATAACCTCAGCTACAGTTAAAGGGTTCAGTGGTTCAGTCAAAACCCAATTCTGTAACTTTGAAACATCTTGATTTGCTCAGTAAAGGGTTATAGCTCTATTATTTGTGCAAAAATAACAAATCAATAAGCTACAGCAAGTTAGTCAGCTTTGTGAGGTGCACTTTAGATATTTCATCAGGCTAGCCTAATTCAACAGGAAAGCATATTTTACAAATGATCAAACTACATGTAACGACTCAAAACAACCAGCCAAAACTCATTACTGTAAGTGACATCTTTGAGTGCATTTATTATATTCTAGTACATCTGTTTGGATGTTTTCACAGGCAGTAAAAGAAGAACCAAGGCTGAATATAGCCAATGTGAAATTTTACTGATTAATACAGACAAGCAAGTTTGGCTAAAGGCTACTGTGTTTCTTATACATTATTGAATAGATACTAAAATGCTCAACAAACTGTGCTACAGGTACAAAATTATGAAATGTAATCAAATACAAATTCCTCTGAGATGTAATTGGATCTCCCATGACACAAAGGTCTATAGGTTATCCTCACTGCATCACAGATCAGCACTTCTTCTAGCAGCATATACACAAATACAGTAGGTGTACGCACAAATCAACACATTGTCACACACACACACACAAGCATATGGGAGTAGTTAAACAAAAGTAAACACACACAAACAACCTGACAGCTTTACTTTGTGTTTCAAGACATAAAGGGGCCAAAGTCTAATCGGTAACAGCAATCTAATTAACTATGGTTTTCACGACTGTCCAAAGTGTTTCTGCAGAGAGCCGATGAGTTTAGTTGTGGCCTGAGGCAAAGAAAAACTGCTTTTGAGAAAGAATGAGACAGTGAGTGTGCAGTTAGGGACGAAGGCTGAGCCGCTCCAAACAGCCAAAGAAATAGAAGCAAATCCAGTTTGTGCTTTGTATCTATGAGGACAATGTAATCTTGGCAATATCTACAGCCTTACATATACAGAGCTGTTGTATCATATATACTGTAGAGCCGTAACAGAGCATTAAACCCCAAACAATGAACTAAGTCTACATCAACACTGCACTACATATACCGTGCAATGATATAAGTAGTTAAAGTGATGAAGATGAGGAAGAATGAAAATGCTGTCACTACTCCCACAAGACAATCAACTGGGCCTAAATAGAGACTGCATGATGTTTATTTTTCTAGGAGAGGTAGCTGTGAATTCAAGATGTTTTTTTGTTCATTGACATTTCTTCCTTTATTCATATTGAACAAATAAGATCAGGCAAATGAGTTTTCAGGTGATGAATGATGTCTTTTAGATCCTGGGACAAATCAAGCACATTAATACTGTGCTCAGGCTACAACAAACATGAAATAAATACATCTGTAATAATTCATATTTGTATGGTGACATTTAATTCTATTTAAACATGCCTGGTGGAGTTTCTACTAAACAAATAATATTATGCTTATAATTACTTTTCCACCATATTATGAGTACTATGTGTCTGCTGGAGGCGTCAAAAACATGGTGAAAATGTTTTCTTCCTCATAAAATTGGCAAAAATATATTTTTTCAAATTTAACCTATAATCATCCTGTCTTCATATTGGTGGCCTTTTTCGTTGTTGCTGCTGATCTGTATTGTTTATCAATGTTGCCAACTGTCATAAAAGTATAAAATTGACTGTATATGTCTATAAGGTTGGAATAGTTCATTCCATAATGGCCCTCTATAATCTCTCCAAAATTAGCACAGGGTCTCTATATAGGCTACATATATGTATATATTTCATGCATTTTATAATGCCAAAAATGTAATCTAATTTTCCAACTAATATTCTGCCTTTATGGGCAACAGTGTGTCTCATCTCATCTCATCTCATCTCATCTCATCTCATCTCATCTCATCTCATCTCATCTCATCTCATCTCATCTTCCT
>JAPTGZ010000005.1:41516593-41529808 GCA_029814645.1 Fowleria isostigma
GGATAGGCTCCATGCGACCCCCATGACCCTAGTGAGGATAAAGCGGGTTCAGAAAATGAATGAATGAATGAATAATAGCATTTTATTTATTATAATATATTGAGTATATAATTGAGGAAAAACTGGAAAACAGGCCTTTGTACAGTATGTAGTCACTTTAAATACATTATTGATCCACAAAATTTGCAGAATGTGAGTCATCTTTTCAGTGGCTGGCATTTTGGCAAGTATTTTGTGATTCCTGCCATGTCTTAAAAAAAAAAAAAAATTCTTAGGCAGTTATTTTAGAAATGCTAAATATCATTATTAAGATATGAGAGTTTTGTCATATGTTACAGCCCGTACTTTTATCATACAGAAAAAAGAGAGTCCTTCTGGTTTATGTGAAATGGGTACATCCTGTTGCAGCAGAGTTACTAAACATGTACATCTTTATGTAAGACACAGACACATCCTTTAATAGTGTATCTGTTGGCCTTGACCATCATACCAGTGAAGAGTGATTGGCAATCGTTGAAATGAAAATGGGGTGTACTTTAAGGGAAATATTTAGCATATTTCCACTCAAACTGTTGTTACTTTGATGTGAAAGAAATGAGACTATGAATGGCTCAGGGTCTGAGAAATTGGTTACGGCTAAGTTTAAAATATAAATGCAGAAGCAAAGTGTAGCTGCAAAGGTCTGCGTTCTAGTGACACTGAAAAAGAATCAAAGCTATGTTGACCTGTAATAAACCTAACTCTGACAAAGGCCTATAGCTATGTTTAGTCCATTAGACTGATGCTATTAAGAGAAAAGATCTGACATGTATAGTGAAACATCAGAGGAATGTCTCATATAAACCACCAACACTTAGAGCCAAAGAGAGGGACCTATAATTTGTTTAACTGTCACCTGGATACCTGGAGACTGGTATGTGCATGTTACATGTATGTTTATGTCTAGGTCTTTACTATAAATGATACAGTTATGTGTAATGTAAATCTACAACAATAACAAAACCTCTGAAAAGTAGAAAAATGAATGTCAGAACTATGGTGGAGATCAATCTCACAAAAATCAACGATTAAACATTTATTTATCTTGACTAAGTTGGACTCCTACTGTGACACTGTGGCAATAATCTCAGCAGTGGGTAGAGTCTATACTAAGATGAGGAGCAACCCAGTGACACTGAGAAATGTCAAAACCAATGACTTGTGGAAAGAAATCAGTGTGAGCAAGACTCTGATGGATTTCCTTCTTGCTTGGTTTGTTTCTTGATATGATTTTAATGTTTTCTGATAACAGGAACTTTTCTAGAAATCCAGGAACCTTTTGGGGAACTTGAAAATTTCTCCTATGGCAATACTATAGTATTGGTTTGGTTTGGTTTAGCTTAGTTTGTTTAGAAGCATGCGAGTTGTGCATCTGTTCAGACACTGCTACAACTAGGATTAGTGCCTTGTGGTTGACTGTCATGTCTGCTCAAACCCACATGTGTTCAAGAATTTAATTAAAGGTATTTATTAGGTCAATTCCAACACCAGTTGAGGGGGTGGGACCTTCCTGTGTGGAGTTTGCATGTTCTTCCTGTGTCTGTGTGGGTTTTCTCCGGGTACTCCAGCTTCCTCCCACAATGCAAAGACATGCACTGATAGGTTAATTGGTTAATCTAAATTGCCCGTAGTTGTGAATGTGAAACTGATTGTTTGTCTCCATATGTCAACGCTGCATTGAACTGGTGAGTCCCAGGGTGTACCCTGCCTTCACCCTTAAGTAGTTGGGATAGGCTTCAAGCGACCCCTGCGACCCTAGAGAGGATAAAGTGGGTTCAGAAAATGAATGAATGAATGAATTGTATTTATTGGTGATACAAATGTTGTCTCTTTATTAACATGTTTGGCTCCAGTGAATTATTTGATTGTGTTTCAATTAGGGCTGGGCAATAAAACAATAATAACATCTATCACAAAATAACTTTTTTTGTGATAGAAATATGAGACTTGCTTGATGCACTTTCGATAGAATTCATTTGTCCATGTTTTGACAGACATAAGAACAGCCAATCATAATGAAGTAACGCTACACCAAACCAATCACGCTAGAACCACGTTAGGTTAAGTTAACACACACAGCAGCACACACGCTAAAGTTTGGGCTGCAGCTGGAGATAATGAGTGTTCTCTCAGGAGAGAATTTGACTGAGAACTCGGGCAACCAGGTTACTGAAAAGCAGGGTATAGCATAGAAGCCGGGAGTCAGATGTTCAAAGCCTGTTAAGTTTCATTTTTGGTGTACTCCAGCTATGACAGTTATGGTAGGTACAGAACGCACCCCCACGTATATATCCCTGGCATAGTTTGGTGAAAATGGTCTGTTTTGTTTGTGTTCTCTTTAAAAACGTGAAAGCTTTTGCCAGCTGGTCAAACCTTTTAGTTTAGTTTTAAATATATATACCTGTTTTATTTATCTGAAACACCTGTAGAATGTTCTTCAGCACATCTGTCATGTTCAAATGCTGACAGAAAATAAATCATATTCAAATCAAAATTAACCTTCTGATGTCTTCACAACTTATGAATAACAGAAAATTTAAGCTTGACAAAAATTGATTGAAAATTGATTTGATTTATATTGTGATACACGTCAATATTATCTGATTTGAAAAAAGAAATAGTGATATGATTTTTTCCATATCGCCCAGCGCTAGTTTCAATTCAAGTGTAGCGTTGATTCAGAGAGAAAAGTGTTTTGGCAGAACATCATTATGTCAGTGAAAATGACCTTCAACCTTTTAGTTATAAAATGTAATCCCATTATCATTTTATTACACATTCACCTTAAATTTTGCCAAACCTAGTGGATGATTCCTGATCTATTGCCAGAAGTGTGATATAAACACAACATAAAAAATACAGTTCATGTTTTTTAATTAATAATAGGATTAGTAATGTCAATTTTTGTGTTATTGTTTTTATTGATTGATTCTTCCAAGAAAAAGAAATGAAAAAGTCAATGGACCTGTGCTTGATATATGTCTCAGTGAACAATGACTTTGATTTGTAAGAGAAAATAGTCTTTTCCCTTTTTATGTTGTAAAATAGGTCTAAATCTGATTCAGTCAAAAGCAATTTCAGTCTTTTTCTGCTCTACCCGTCACAGCTGTTTGAGAATGCATCGCATACAATAGAACCTCCAGGAAAGCTGTTGGTACAGACATGAGGTATGCAGTTGTTGCACCATCAGTAAATCATTTCTGGGTGATTGGAGGGAGAATTAGCAGTAATGTGTGGTCCTGGGGGGGAGATTTAGTGATGCAGAGCAGAGAAAGCAGCGCCGTCACCTCAGGATTTCTTTGACATTAAACTTGGTGTAATTGTGAGCTGAAGCCAAAAACTTTTTAAGTTTGCACTTTTCCAAGACTGAGATTCAAAGGTATATTCTATGTAACATTTATGTATTGAAATATATAGACTCTTTGGCCCAATCCTCTCTGTGTTGCCATGATAATGCTACGTAATGCTTATAGCAAAATACACATTCTATACATTCACAAAACCAGAGGAACGTTACCTAAAAGCTCAATGAAACCAGTTGTTGGAAAACAGAACACAATCCAAACAGTAAGAACTTAAATGGACACATACAAGCTGACAGTACGAGACCAGCATATGTTATGAAGAATTTCATAAATCAAAAGACCAATGTGACATACTTTGTAATGCTCAGATAAAACTAAGCAGATCCAACAGTACTATTGCTCCCTTGTGAGGTCACATTATGAGCCACTGTTGTCTTACCATTGCTGTTTTCTGATCATAACATAGGTTTTTTTTGACTGCAGCTCCTGCTATCACCTACTTCATTGTTTTCTGTTCCAGTAAAATGACTCCAAACACAGTTCATTAACACAGTTTGTAACAGTTTATTTAAACTTGATTCATGTCAAACTGACTCTTACTAACAATGGTGGAGAAAACAGAAACGCTCATATCACATTGCTATTTTTACTGAGAGACAACAAATGGCAGAAATTACATCTTGTGTACTTTCTTATGTATGCATACATAATATTTAAACACCAAGACAGAACATTCCTCATTGTTCTTGTACATATTGTACTTGCTCTCCAGTGATATATCTGATGAGCATATATGCAGTTTCTCCATGTTTTGAAGACAGTCTGCAAAGACATTAAAAATGTGTTTATTAATGTTTTATAGTGCTGACCACAGTGCTTTTATTGCTTAAACTTTAAGCACTTACAGGTCTCACAATGAGAACTATAGGCTTTAGTATCAAAGTCCTGCACCTTCAAAGCTCTTCACCCAAACCACCCTTAGCTCTGACTAAAACAGCTGATTAAATGTAGCAGATTCTTCACAAAATTATTTGCCAGAGTATGCTGAAAATGGAATAAGTGAAAGAGATATACTCCCATCTATTGAACAAACCTAAAGTTTTACTTCCCAACATATCATCCACCTAGTAAAACACACTGTCATTGATCACAACCAAGACACCCATAGTTAGCAGTGATTTCACTCACTACTGCTGCTTTGGAAATGCAGAGCTCTTTAACTTGGCATTGAGTCACTTTGTTTGTTGTTTCCAAAAAATAAACAAATAAAAAATGTAAAAAGCCATGTTTTGGGGGTGAGTTACCACTGGCCTTGTGCTCAATACACCTAATATCAGTTGAAATGATACCTCAAAGGGAAAAAGTGTGAATATATAACCAGATATGTTCTCCAGTGTGAGAGGAGAGGCAAAATTCCATGTGCATAGACATTTACTGTTGCTTGCCAAGCAAGAGGCTATTCCCAAGAAGCCTTGCTCTCATTCTGATACTGCTCAAGGGCAAAAACATAATCCTGAGCCAATTCTAGCCTGCAAACCATACTTGATTGTATGCACACTTCCTTTATCTTCTTACGCTATGGAGACCTGCACATAAAAGTTTACTGTGAACTATGTGGCGGATAGATCAATAGTATGCAAGAAACCACCTTGTAAATATTTCATCATATGCTCGATGAGAAAGTAATTCAGGGCAATAAAGACAGTAGCAACATTTACCAGACCATTCACACTCAGCTTCAGTTTAAGTATAAGTGGTATTTTTTAAAGATTAAGACAACCTAATCAGTAAAAGTTGACTTACGTCCACTTGTATTTTAATGTTGGCCTGAACAGGATAAAAATTTGTTATCTACTACTATTAGAACTGGTTATTCATCTGCCTTACCTCTGTTTTGGAGTCTTGAAAGATCCTGTATCTCACTCAAGGCAACATGGTAAAATTACCCATTCACAAAAGCCCAAGGAAATAAAAACACTTCTGATTTGCTAAAGGGCACAAACACAGGGCTGTGAGGTGATTCTTTAATCTTCCAATAAGAATAAGTGCTCACCCAGTTGGCAAAAGTTATAGGAGCCACATACTCCTACACATACATACTTTGTCTGTCACCACCAGGAAGCAGACATATTCACACAATTAAATATCATTTTAATGACTGAACGACAGGCTTCAGCACCCCCCGACCCTCATGAGGAGTAAGTGGTTCAGAAAATGGATTGATGGACAGATTTTTACAGATACTTTTATAATAAACTCTGTATGTTTAAGAAGCTACTCTTCTTCTTCATATTTTTTAGTTTAGTTTAGTGTAGTTTATTTCAAGCTTATGCACTCCATGTACAATGGTAATTACATATACATGTACAACACTTGATAGTGTTCATATGCATCTCATACCTGTGTACACAGACAGACATGGAAGGATTGCCATAAAAAGATGAGAATGCCATATGCACAAACTATACACAAAAGAATCATACATGAAGAATCTACATACAGAATTATACATCCAGAACTATACATGAAGAATGTACATATGAAAGCATATGTACAAAAAACAAGTAGCCTTATAGATTGTGCATATAAAACTATACCTGGGGAATTTCACAGGGAGAGTATGCATGTAGAAATATGTGTGTAGAATACACATAAGGAACATACACAGAGTGGTATCCATTGCAAAACACACATAGATACAGCGACTGCATTGCAGAACATTGTGTGTACACAGTATGCACAACACATCATTCTACAACACAAGTCCCCACCAGTATACCACCCCTAAAGCCCAAAAGCCTGAAAGGGAGTGAGAAGAAGCAGAGCTTATTAACTTCCACCCCCAGTTTCACCACTTAACATGTGTGGTTGATATTTGAGTTTGAAATTCTCTGTGAAGACACATTAGTACACCTAGTTACCAACACACGTTTTGTTTTTGTTTTTGTATTTCATTTTATTAGATTTTTGTTATTCCTGTTTTCCTGTTGCTGTTTTATTTGAATTTGTTTAAAGCGAGGAACAATGTAATTTTAAGTGGACAAGCTGCCACACTCTAGCCTATTATAAGTCTGACTGACTGTGATTGACAAAAAATCCTGTTAATTCCTGTTATTTCATGCATGAATGTAACACCTAAGCAACAGTTCAGTCAGTCAGCATGAAGTGATTCAACCATTAGCACAGTTAGCTAGCACATTTATGTAATTACCATACTGAGCCTTTGTATGTTTACCATTGGTGGACAAATAATGCATTAAAATTAAACAAAATCTTTCCCTTAACACTTAGTTCACTTCTACCTTTGGCAGTGTATGATACTAAGCCAGTCTAACCGGGTCCTTGGATTATACTTTATGTAAAGATGAACATTGCAATGTTGTTTTCTCCTGCTGTGTAATAATTAAGCCAAAATCTGGTCATAGGAGATGCCATGTTACTGTACAAAACAATATGGAGCAAATCATAAATGACTCACTGATGACTTGTTGTCCAAGTTTGACAGATTACTGTCAAACTTACTTAAGATCTGACAGATTAGGTATCTACAACTATCAATCACCCTGTTTTACATCAAAAACTTATTACAAACATGATATGAACACAAGTCAGTATCATGAAATCTAGATTTTAAAAAGTTACAAATTTACTTTGGGAAAAGTTAACTGGATGTGAAATATCAGTTTGGTAAAGGTGCATGCATTTATTAACAAAGAGTCCTCAATGGTAGATGGGAGTGTTTTGGCTTCACTTTTGGAGAGCCTATCACAGTGTCCATCTCTGTATACTGTCTATGATACTCAACATTTAGACTTGTTGATGGTTTTGTTGTTCTGATGCAGTTGTTACTAGAAAGTGAAGATATACTGTTGCTCTATAACTCCCAGTGAATTAAATATCGGCTCTTTGCTCTAAATCTCAGTGGTCCCACGCAACAGATGTTTCTTTCAGTCTTTGTGACTGTCTAATTACACTCTAATTTTCACATCTATTCCGTAATTAGAGGACAAGGTTTTGAAAATGACAAAAAGGAAAGATGTATTGTTGTGGTGTGTCAGTCTCACACTCCAGACAGACAGTGTATTAACGTGGCTGCAGATGTGAGTCCAGCCTCAGTAGTTGCAGCTACAGGTGCTACTGGGATTTAACTGGAAGAACATGTGTATTATAGCCTCACTTCAGTAAATGAATACTGATGAGTCTAATCAAAGTCGAATCTACCTGACATGCCATCAGCCACTTCCTATTTTCAATTTCTGCTTCTCTTTCTGTTTCATGAGACGTACATGTTTTATTTATTTTCAACATTTCACTTTTCATCATCTTCCTCTTTAGTCATATTTCACTCTTTTTTACATCAAACATCCAATCTTTGCTTTGTGGAGTCTGAGTCATAAGAGGCATCTTTTTTTTTTTTTTAAAACATTATTCATAGACAAATCCCAAAGGATGGTCACTAAATAAAAGAATAAAAGAAAAGTAGAAGCTTGGCAGTTTCTCACTGCCTTTCTCTCACTCTCCTCTGATAAGGCAAAGACAAGGTTGTAATTTTGTTGCCCTTTGTTTGAAAGTGGCAGTTTGTTCTTATATGTCTCCAAAATTTGTTATTGTATGAAGAATATAAGGACACAAAAACAGGTGAATGATGCAAACACAGACAGACAGGGCTGGCACAGTTTGGTCCCTGATGAGCCTACCTCTGAGGGGTGATTTCATGGCTGCCTCCACCATGCCAACCAGCAGCTGGAGACTCTTGGGGTCCTGGGCGAGGCCAGAGGCGAATGCGGCCAGGGCGTCTGCATGGCGACCCAGGTACTGAAGGGCAACCCCCTGGCGAAAGTAGGCCTGGAGAGGGAAAACACAGAACAAGTCACGGACCTAATTGAAGACTGAGGTCAGGCATTTTTTCTTTTTCAAAAAACCATATTGTGATAAATGCTGTGACATGCTATTATTTGGATTTGACAGAAACAGTGCTTATTAATCCTTCGGAGTCTGTAATATAAATGTCAGTTTTTTCCATACCTGTTTATAATCATCTTTTTAAGACAGTCATATAAAATCTGTATATATGTTGTATATAAAAAAGTACAGAACAGTCTCAGCAATCAGTAGAATATAGACTCATCTGTACTGGAATACTGGGATAAAAATGTTGGGTCCTGAAGTTGAAAAATTAGGATTCCAATTTTGAAAAAAAAAAAGAAGAAGGGAAATAACTTGTGAAAAGACAGTTTTACCATGTGTAAAAGGAAGTTTAAATATTAAAGACCAATTTGATCACAAAAGTAGTTTAATACATGAAAAACAGAAAAAGAAATTAATAAAATAAAATTAGACAATCAATAAAATAAAATGTTTTTGAGTGAAATTGTTTTTTAATTTTACCTTTTCTTGACTGTTTTTTTTTTTCTATTAAATGAAGACGCAAAGAAGGGGGAACATGCTGCATTCAGGGACTGACCACAGCTTCTGTAAATCTCATTACTCACTGTGGATAAAACATACATCTTCTACTCAACACAACGATGGGAATTGATGTATGAATTTTTATTTCTATGTAAGATGTTTTTGGTGGTGACATGTGTATAGAAATGGGGTTGCTGATTTCTGTGATATCAGCACCCACTGGGAAACTGGAAATTTAGAAAAGGTACAGTCTCCTCTTATGGTTCCTATGGTTATTTTAAAGCTGGATCTTTGTGACAAATGTCACAAATGTGACAAATGTCATTAAATTGTGTATTGTCATCACCATGTACAAGCATGGAGAAAGTGGAAGTAGGAAAATCATTTAAATGTATTGCCTCAAATGGAATTTCAAAAGTCTCAACTCTCAACAAAAAGAAGTCGGTGAGTACAGCACATTGTGAAACAGCCATGCACAAGACTTGTGATTGGCCCAGTATAAAATAGATCAGGCATAATCCACAGTGAATGGAGCAGTTCCAGACTATTTTCTAGTATTGAATACACTGAGAAAACAAGATGGCTGAACAGGCTAATGCAGATGTGGGGGGTGGGGGGTGTCATTCTTTTTTTTTATCCTTAATATGTGCAATGTCCCATGAAAACCAGTCCTCCCACCTTCAAAACCCTTAGCAAAGGTACATTCACTGTGTTCTGGTAGGTAAAAAAATAAAAAACCCTTTTCCAGAAAAAGAATGCATTCAACCAGACATTTGTTGAAACCAACCATTTCAATAGCATTTTGCTCAGTATTATCTGATTTAACTGGAGCAAATTTGCTATCATGTGAAAAACATGAGGTGTCATTATCATCTGTATTAAACATTCTCAAAAACTTTTGTGTTAAAGTATCTTGTTAGGTGTGTTAGTGTCCCAGAGGCGTTCACTGATATCAGTATAACTGAAATAATTAAAAGTCTCTTGTGCTTGAATGGAAGCCCCAACCTGCAGAGCACTGATACAGCATGTACATGTCATATATACACACTTCTCTTCATCATACACACACAAATACACTTCATTAGGAGCCCTTGTGCATTTCACAGCAAGATTAGAGACAATGAATCATGACATGAAATTCATGAGCAGAAGATACACATGTAACGCCACAAACACAGCACTCTTCTTCTCTCACCACCAACCAGACTGTAACTTAATTGTCTCGTCTACCTCTCTCTTTGCCTTCATTCTTCTCCTTTTTCTATCTCATTTATCATCCCGCCCTCCCTCCTCACATTTAAGCATAATCTATCATGACAGTGAATGAATGGAGACGAAGAAGAGAAGAATTAGATTACATGGCAGCTCCTGTCCTGCCTGCCACTTTCTGCTCCCGCACTGTCTTTGTCCTGTCCTCGTCTTCAGACAGCTTCATTGAAATAAATGGAACCAGGGGTCACGTTTAATTTAATGCATTAAGCCTTTGGTTCTCATGTGTTGATGTTGGTGCACGGCGCGAACAGGGCATGGTGTCACAGCGCTTTCGATTAACGCAAAGTGGGATAAATGGTTCGTAATCATGGTCTGGAGCCGTATTCTTTAAACACAGACAGTCATTACAAACAAATCCTAAAATAAGTCAAAGCTGCGAGCCAACAGCGGCTGAAATTCATGACAGTGGCTCTGTTTAAGGTCTCGGCACTGATGCCAAACGTCCATGCTGAGGCGAGAGAGACAGTAGCCTGGCCTTTGACCCTTCTCCAGGCTGGAGAGGAGATGAGCAGACCTGGACTGGGATGCAGAGCTGGGGTGACATATGGGCACCCCACCTGTCCCCCTACTTCTACTTAGCACTATCCTCAAATCTGCCATTTTCACGCTGACTTGGCATGAACAAAATAGCAGTTATTACCGCAACATTCACTTTTTATTTTTCTTTTCAACAGTGCATAGAACTATGAAGAAAATAAATCAAATTTATGCATAATGAAAGCATTAACAAGGGTAAGATTTTTAGCATAAATACAAAAACACTACTAGATCTCAGAGACAAATCTGATAATAAACTGGATGGTAATGTTTTTCCATTGTGAAAAATATGACAGACATGTTTTGAAGGATTTCTTAATGAACATCACAACTCTTTTCCTGTTTCTGCTGTTGTAATCTCCTGGAAAACAGAATTATGTGGCAACTACATGTCAGTTTTTCAGATGCAGGGATAAAATGTCATAAATATCACAGATATTCCCTTCCAATTAAGTCCAAATTATTATAAAGCAATGGGGTTTTTTTTGTGTGTGTTTTTTTTTTTGTAGTGCATTCTGACATCAATCCAATAATGATTTTTTTTTTTTTATCAGCTGTTATAAAGGCTGATAAGACTTCAAGGTTGTCAGAAAGAAGCCAAATTAAATCATTTATGTTTCTACAGATGAAAGAAAAAATGTATGAATGATGTTCACAATTAACCCAGTTTGGAAACTTAACAGTTTTTCTACTAACTGTGGTTTTGTTAGGTTAAACTAGTGACAGAACAAAAGAAATTCAGATATTTCTTAGTGTATGAACTGTGGAGCTAGACTGCTGAACTGTTATAGTTTTGGTTAAGTTCATAAAATTTTTGTTTTGGCCAAGAGACAAGGACCTCAGCCCAAAATGAAGCCAATGCAGATGCAACTTAAACTTGGGATTGACTCCAAAAAGCCCTGGTGCCAACAGACTTTATTAAAATACTAGTCAGGGCTTGATTTATTTAATAAAACACATTTATTCCTGACAGACAGCTCAGCTGAAGTTGTTGTTAATAAAAATACTTTGTTATGTAATGCTTAATGAAGTTTGCCCTTTGACTGAGCCATTAAGCTAGTAGCATTTAGCATTAGCTCATCTATGACCTCTTTAGCTCCTATAACTCCGCCTCCTTTTTTTCCAAATATGATCACTTCTCCGAAAAAGCCAACTTGGCGACAGCTTAATTGCAAACTACTGGCTAGTGTTGTAGTTATCGAGACCAGTCTTGGTCTCGAGACTGGTCTTGAGACCAATTTGTTGTGGTATCAGTCTTATCATGGACTCAAGTCACGTGGTCTCCATCTCGTCTTGGTCTTGACTCTCTCTGGTCTTGGTCCTGTCTTGGTCTCGACACTCTGGTCTTGGTCTCGCATAGTGGTCTCAATGGGATTTGTACAAAAACTGCATCATCACAGAATAGTATCATTATTTATTACGAGCCCTCTTCAAGACATAGGGACAATAAAGTAGAAAAGATAATGGGTAATGTCGGTACACCTGATAGGTGATTAGTGGGTGGCACTGACAGAGCACTGAGTAGTCCATGCATGAGACTGTGAGTCTCAGGTGGGCTTCGTATTGTTGGGGCTTTATTGTTCATTAGCAGGGCTTTTGTGCCTCTTATTACCCAGCCAGAACCACTTTTGCGTCTACCTGCAACCATCACCCTCCTCAGCTCTTCGGCCGGTGCATGTGGCCGGCTTTGTGTCGTTGGGACTCTTTCTCTGTTAGGTCTCATCATGGTCTGCTTTAATTTTGGGCTTCATGCCAGCCCTGACCCCAGATTCTGTATTTGATCCTAGGCTGTAGCTGGGACTAAGCTCCCCACTAAGCCGCTCCCCACGGCTCTGCCCCTCCTCCTCCTGCCCACAGGTGTATGCTTTTTCATCAGCAGGTAAACCGCTCACACCTGAACGTATGTTCTGTTACTACAGTCTAGGGCTGGGCGATTGGCCTCTAACCAATATCTCGATATATTTAGGGTATATCGCGATATACAATATATATCTTGATATTTTTTAAATATTCTATACATCATTGTGTAAATTAAATTCAACTCTTTAATGCATGACATTAAATATTATGCAGAGACAAGTGTTGATAGGCTGATGCAGGATGGAGTTATAAAAGTATAAGTGATGATGGATAAACATCTGTCAGAGGCTTTAATTATTTACAAATGTCATTTTTGTTTGTCTGGTAAAGGCTGTGAAATGTCCACAAACCCCTTCAACTGCATAGATTGGATATTCTCACACCTTTTCCAGTGTTACATTCACCACGGTCCTTATTTGAGTATGAACGGGGTTACGGGGCCCAAACAATAGGTGGCGATATGGAGAGAATTCTGTCGCTATCCAACAAACCTGGGAGTCAGAAGAAGACAAACAGGAAATACTTTTGTAGCTGTTAACCTGTCTGAGGATAAGTGTAAAAACATCCTTTGTTATCTCTGATATATAACCCAGTGGTCCGGTTGATAAGTCGAACCCAGACCACATGGATCCAAGGTTTTTTCATGAGACAACAACGGTTTTCGGAGTTTGTTCACCACTCTAGTTACGATTCCGGTCACCTCCATTATCAGAGTGGTGAACAGACGTAGTGTCCGGTCCAGTGTCTATGACCCGGGCTGGACCACGAACTGCCTCCACACACACCCGTACCG
>JAPTGZ010000005.1:41546367-41558656 GCA_029814645.1 Fowleria isostigma
CCACTCTCACATTCACACCTATGGACAATTTAGATTAACCAATTAACTTATCAGTGCATGTCTTTGGATGGTGGGAGTAAACCAGAGTACCCGGAGAAAACCCACGCAGACACGGGGAGAACATGCAAACTCTACACAGAAAGGTCCCACCAGTCACGGTGCTGGATCGAACCCAGGACCTTCTTGCTGTGAGGCATGAGCACTAACCAGTACACCACCGTGCCGCCCACGTATGGCATCACTATACAACAATTCTTTGAGTCAGATCTGAAGGTTTAAACCTTTTCTCCCGAGATCATGCACTTAAGAGTTGGATTTAGTAACTAACAATTTGGATTTTGGATCCCTGGAAACTGCTAAAGCTCTGATACTCACAGTTCAACAACTCAGACATTTAATTCATCGTATTTCTCTCTCTTCAGTCCTGTTTATATCTGTCATCAACATGCACCTTGGATCTGATCGTCTCAAGTGGACACCTTGAAGTATGAGAGTTCACACCTGGCATTGAATGCATCTCCACATACGTCTCCAGTGAGCACTTGTGATTGGACCTCACTGACCTCACTCTAAATGCAAATAATCACAGGCACATACATACCTGTACATATACTGTGTTTGCAGAGATGTAATCTGTTGTTTTTAATAATAATAATCATTTCTGTTCAAAATTAAAAGATGAAACACAAACAATAGAGATTAGGTTTATTTCTTGCTAAGTTCAAGGTAAAAAAAATCATTCAGTCACAAAAAAAATTATTAGATCATCAAAAGTCACCAAAAACAATGGTTATGCAATCAAGTACTAACTCCTGTGTGTATCATGTGAGTAAAACAAACAGAAAAGAAAACATGGAATGTCTAAAAGCACTGTTTTTGGTAGTATAATGTAATAGCTATTGATGTAAGAAGTTATGTGATTTTGGTTATTATAAAAAAGCATGGAAAATGGATAGAGCTCTTAAATTAAACTCTTATAAACTATTATTGTTGTTATCATTATAGTTGTCCAAATAAATGTACATTTAGTTGTACCAGGCATTAAAATGAACAAGAAATTTAAGAAAACATGGGGTGGTCTACTAATTTTTTCCACAACTGTAGTTTGATGCACTCATAATACACAGCCTGACCTAAAAAAGTCCTAAACTACACTAAACTAAACTAAACTACACTAAACACTGTAACTCCTTCTACTGGATAATTAAAGCAGTGATTAATGTTTCAGGTCCAACAGGTTCTTTAACTGATGCAGCGAGCAGCTTCTCATGTCTTAAACATCCATCAGTTTGATGGAGTATTTGATTGGATTGTGTTTAATAATAATGAGTCTAGTTTGACCCTTTACCCTGAGAAGAAAGGTGGATGAAATAATTACCCATCATGCCTTGTGTCAACAGTACAAGCCTGTGGAGGGCAGTGTTATAATCTGGTTCAGGTCTAGGTTCAACAATGTTACAGGTCCAAAAAATGAGTTCAGCTGAACCTGAATAACTGAAGGACTGGGTCTGAACATCAGTGCATTTTTTTCCTTCCCTGATAACACAGGCATATTTTTGAGATGACAATACCAGGATTCACTGGAATCAAATTGTGAAGGAGTGGTTCAGGGGCCATGAGATGTCATTTACACACATGGACTGGACACCATAGAGTCTAGACCTGAACCCCTTTGAGTATTTTTGAGATCGTAGATAAAACTATGGATGGAAATAAATGATGCTACAGTAAGTGCATCTCCTGACAGAAACTAAAGGGTTACTCATTTTCATATGTTGAAGACATGAATACATTTTTATGTAGAGGAAGTCAGTTGAGTAGGCAGGCTTTCAAAATGGCCCTGGATGCGTTTAGAAAAAAAAAAACAGCTTTATGCAGCTCAGACCACCTCCAAATGTGATACATCTCAAATCCATTCCCACTTCATATGAGAGTTGTTCACTGTTTTACAGGTTTTATGGACTGAACTGTTGTTTTCTGTTTGTTCAGTGTACTGTCTGCTAATAATCTTAAATTATTTATATGTTGTATGAGGCTTGTGTATATGATTAAATGAGGGACTAAAACACTTTTGGTTGATTCAAAATTAACCTCAGGTAATCAAGCATTACTGAATAGGTCTGACATACACTTCAAGTTATTATTTAATCATTCACTTTTGCCAGTTAAATGTTAGGAGATTCAAACTTATTATCCTATTAGAACAGCCTTTACAGGTGCAAAACTTACTCAAATCATTTTTAATTGAAAAAAAAAAATCTTGGCACATCGTTGATATCTATTTGACCTATGTGAGGGGCAGATTTTACACCTTTCACTCCGATTGGTTATCTATGTTTAATGATAGCACTTAATAAATGCTAATCTCAGCCTGTAATTCCATCTAACTAGCTCAGTAAGTGAAAGCATCTGTGTGGGGCTTCACTTTTGAGAGTTCTCTGCTTTCAGCATTCTAAACAGAAAATTAGTTTGGACACAGGGCCAAAATAAACAAACACAAGAGTACCACAGTCATTAGTGAATGTACAGACACACAAACACACAGACACACACATGCAGACTGGAATAGTGGTGTCCTAACACTGTTGGGTCAGCCCCACTGAGACTTGAGGCAGGTATGATCGCCTTACTATTAATAGGTCCAGCTCCCCCCCCCCCCACACACACACACACCATCCCGTTGTTTCTGTTTTTTCCATCATGGCACAGACCAATCTTTCCTTCTGGCTTCCTCTCTTTCACCTTCTCCTCTGTTATTTATTTCATCTCTCCCCTCAGCGCCTTTCCCCTCTCACTCGATTAGGTAACAGAGATCTCGACTCTAGGACTGTAGGCGCCCGTCCAGCACTTCTCTGTGATCAAAAGTCCAGTCCTTGAATGTTCACACAGGTCTGGAGATGTTCTCATTTTGTCTCAGTTTAGTACAAAGGCAGCTGTAAATGGTCTGTACATCCTCTGCCAAAGAAAACTAAGGTTCAACTGACTTTTGTTGAGCTTATGACTGCAAAGGCAACTGGAAAGCATGACGGTATAGAGGCGGAAATGTTCAGAGGGTTAATATGGAATTAATGCATCTATATTTATCACTCTTTTATATATGGTGGATTATAATGTACCTTCCCAACTGCCTGATGAAAACAGCCTGATGTTTATGTCAAAGACTCAGGTTGGATTTGCTGCAAAACTGCTTATACTTGTGCCTAAGTTCCTCAGGGTCTGTCTTCTGCTTGTCTACAGCTGTGTAACACTAGATACTGATCACTTAGAAATGGAGCCTGTTCACAACCACCTCTCATCTCAACATAAATTCCAATGCAAACATGAGAAAATTCTTGATACTGATGTCTTAATTTTTTTGGTCATTTCTAGGGATGTGCATTGATATAATCAATTAACTGCTGAGTCTAAATAATTAGCATCACTGAGCTCTTTTTTTAAGAGTTGACTAATACATATGTGGGATGATGATGTAAAAAAATCTACATTTAATAGTACTTTGTAAGGGCATTGGACTAATGTATACACCACTGTTTTTGCCCAGGTGCTGTGGTGTAATAGCCTACTCTTGGTCCATTCAGTCTTGGTTTCTTTTATTATTATTGTTTCATTTTGGGAGGATGGTACATGTTAACAATGTTTTATTTATTCAACTTAAAAAAAAAAAAAAATTATAATGCACATGCCCTGCCATCACTAATTATTGGTAACCATCATTTGACTGTCATAAATATATTCCTTTGATATCAGTGTAGATGTGTTTTGCACAAATACTGGTATTTTTCTCCCTTCAATACATGGTAACACCCAATGTGTAAGTGTGTTTTGTATTTATTTGCTTTTATAAATATCAAGGACAACTGTGATGTAACCTTAACCCACTGTGTTAATGTCTACACAGCAGTGTGGGTCCTCTGTTAACACCTTGCTACTCAACTTGTGCCACTATGTTATGAAATAGCCTGGGTCAGTCACATACATCTGTTTCTATGCCTGCATGTAACAAACCTTCATATTCTACCAGTTAACCTGTGGCTGTTGAAACGGCAGAACCATTCAACACCTAACTCAAGATGTGGGCTTTGACCCAGCTGTGGATTTGTCATTTTCTACAACAGACAAGGCTTACCATAGGACATCTGTCAGTGTTTACTTTCTATCAGGGTTCTGAGTTTACAATGATTTCTGCTAAAAAGCTTATTAAGATTTTGCTATAAGGGGAAAAAGGTCAGTCTTTTTATCAAGTCTGCTATTAAAAAACTGTACAATAGAGGTGCAAAGTAAAATGCTATCAGGACCAAAAGTCATAATAGGCAAAAATATCTCTACATACAGTACCTGGATTTCCTTTTAAGGTACTAATCAGCATGAATTGTACAATGGAAGTCAGTGGAAATTGGGCAGGAGGTTGTGTGCTGCACCAACAAAATAATGACTGCAGCTTATCTATCATTCCAGTGCCACACAGCTCATTTAAATAAAACATTTAAAAAGGAGTGTGTGTGCTGTCTCTCTCTTCTTTCTATCCCCATCTGGTCAAATCCCATTTGTTTGCATGAAAACACACAAACATACAAAGCCATACTTTCACATAATATGTGTTGTTCAGGGACTAGTGCTCTGCCAACACTACAGTGCAGGTAAAAGAGTCACATTCATCCTCTCTGGCAGGTATAGGAGGGGATTTTGGGGTGGATGTGGTAAAGAAAAAGGAAAAGCAGCCATGAGAAGGTTTTGTACCGCTCTGACTTTTAAAACCAAATGTCACCAAAGGTCAGAGTTTGGCAGTAATGCGCCACTAAAACCAGCATGAAGGATTTACTTTAACTAACAAGCAGTGTCAAGGATTATCATTGGTAATAAAGTACTGTTTTGTCTCTGTAGATAGGCCTAAGCGTATGTTAGCCTGAAGAGAAGTTGGAGGTTGATGAAAGCTTTACACCTAAAACATTTCAGTCTCCCCTCGGTAGATGTTGGTTGTGGTAGCACATGCGCAATATTTTTTCCCCAAAGCTGATTTCTGTCTTTATGGGTAGATTTCATCAGGTTGATTTGCGTTCACATCATCAGTGTTTCAATGACAGGATACTGAAGAGTAACTCAAATTTTGGGTTCAATTTTGCACTGAGGCAGAACTTCCTTCTTATACCACTTGCAAAAATTAATTACTGATAAGTTTGTAAATGAGAATAATCTTTTCTAAGCTAAATGTTCTATTAAAATCACAACTTCATAGTTTGGATGGTCCTGCATTGTTACACAAGTCACATGATGACGGTCAAGAAGCTGCATCAAAATGTTCTATTGTTATAAATTCAGGGTGGTCAATAAAACAACCTCAAAATGGAATTGTGATATTGTTGGTGTTTGGATATTTTGGCTCAATATGGATAGATCTACTCACAGAAACAAATAAAATGTAACCCCTGCAAAGTCCTAAGTAGCAAAGCAGCAAGATATTTAATTTGCAAAAAAACATCAGTCTAAATTCCAGATGTGCTGAGATTAACAAACATAGACAGGAATGCATTCAGTGAACCTCATATACTCTGAAAGCGCTATTGTTTTTAGACATCAGCTGTGTAAATGTAATGTAATATTGCATTCAAGTGCACCTTATCAATTCAATAATCTAATGTTTCAGATGCTTATGGTGAAATGTTGCTATTTTACAATTTTTAAATACATAGAAGTTCATCTGTCATCATAAAGATAAGATGGTGTGTCCATACATGCAGCAGTGGAGAGCCATTGTACGTAACGTTTCTTTTTTGTTGTGCTTGTACTCTGGGAATCTCACCTGACAGTCACTGATACATATCGGGATTAAACAACAACAGCTCAGTTTCATCACAAACACTTTTTACTAAACTTTAGACTTTTATTTATTTATTTATGCACGAGTTTTATGTACCTTCTTGTATTATTGCATAATATGTATTTTACAATTTTTCATGTGAGAGCGTTGATGTGTCTGGAACAGTTTTTGAGAAATGCAAGTTTGTTGTATGAAGGACAAGTAAAGACAATAAAGTATTGTACTGTATCGTATGTATTGTATTCTATTCTACATTTAACCAATAAACCTTGACTTTAAGGCATCATGACATTCTTTTAACCAAAGTTTTATATCATGATTAACATTGGATTAATCAAAATGGAAAAAAAAATATCATGATACTATGCCAGCTCTACCAAAAATAACTCCACTGCATTATAAACACATTAAGTATTCTGTACTTGATGCAGTGTGAACTCTAGCAGAGGAAAAAAATGAATTCCCTGAATGTTTTTTTTTTTTTTAATGAAAGCAGGGATCTACACTTTGGCTGCTTTAAAAAAAATTCTGAAGGAACTCTAAGGCTTGAAAGAAACCCACGAGACACACGTTTTAAACATATTCACCAATAAAGTGAGTCATTATTGACAGATGAAGTGAGACGGGGCTGATGTTACCGCACATCTGTTCTGGATCAGTGGGTGTAAAGTACAGGAGGGAGGCTACAGAGTGACTGTGGTGATCTGTGACAGCAATGTCTCTTTCAAAAGGGGTTAAAGATGAATGTAAGGGAAAGAAAAGAAAGTTCATTCATACCGTTGTACAGGGGGAGGAGGATGAAGAAGAGGAGGAGTTGTGGTGCTGTCACACATGGTCCTCCTCTTGTCTATGTTCTGCTTACATGAAAGAAAAATGGTTTCATTTCTGCTCCTCCTCTCCTGAGAGTAGTAAAAGACTGAAGGGAGGAGCAGCTAAAATGAGAAGAGTGGTTGGAGAGAGAAAGAAAGGGAATAACATCATCCTTGGGACAGATTAGGATTCTGTAAGATCCCAGAAAGAGACAGTATCTCTACGAGCAGACATGTTGATAGGCGTGAAATAAACTGAAAGGTATATGAAGAGGAGAGACAGAGATCTAGAGAGAGAAAACATGCCCTGAGGACACTGGAACCGAGCAGTTCCATCAACATGACAGTCTCCTGGTGGAGCGCTGTCCTCTCAGCCTGGAGATGCACTGCATGTCTCAGGGAGCCACAGAAACAAAGTCAAGCTTTGGTCAACATACAGGGAATCCCTTTTTGCATGAGCATTTTCCATCTCTAAAATCCAGGGGCTGACAAGTACCAAACACAAGTACACTTGGAAAAGGCAATTCTGTTTATCACTGAGCACAAACCTAGTATTTTAACAGGCAAACTCCTGAAAACCTCACGACAAATTGAATATCACTAAAATCCTTTGAATATTATAAATTAAGAGCATCTGTGAAAACCAATCTCTGTCTTTTTTATCACAAATTATCAATGATAAAAACAGCAACTTCTGAATGTGATGTTCATTTTAAGTTCATATTTTTTCATCACTGATTTCTGTCTTATGTTTCAAGTCTTTTGAGATGAGAGAGGAATACTAGTTGAACAAAAGACACTGATAAAATAAAATTTTGAGGTACTGAAATTATGAAAAACCACTGGTTTGTTAAGAGACTGTTTCTGCAGGGTTTTCACCATGTGTCGTTCAATGACAGTGGCTCCAGATTTGGTTCACAAGTATCTTCCTGCTGGATTATCGCACCACAGAAGAATGTGGTGATTATTTGGTGGACACATTCAAACAATATACTTGACTACTGAGTCCTTGTGCAAAGAGAGGTTTTAGTTGGAGGGCTAAGTCTTAAATCAGAGGCAGGAGTGCAGCTTTAAGCAGCTTAGCTGCATTGTAAGTAAACATATTACACCCAGTGCCCTGCCAATCCGACCGAGCAGAATAGAATATGAAATGTTTCATGAACTCCTACTGGGTAAATAGCAATGCCTCAGAGAGAGATGGGGAGACAAACAGAGAAAATTCTCATTTTATACACTGAGAAAAACAAGTGTCAACCTGCTACTCCTGAGCCACTTAAACCAATGTACAAAGTACACATGGTTTCAGAGCTGCACTAAAAACAATCCACTCATGACACCAATATTTAATAAACCCTTAGAAAGCAAACATACACGTGTGATGAGTTAATACATCCTGTCTCTATGTACATAGGACTATCCATATGTTTTATAAAGCTTTTCCTGAGACTACTCTGTAATAAACACAAAAGTGTAAAAATCTGTTTTTGCTTATTTTTGGAGATTAGCTGCTGGACTATTTCTGGGCTGAATGCAGTAACCACTCGAAAAGTAACATCAGCGCAACACAAAGTTCTTGTGCTGTGTCTGAACTCATGCCATGACTCACTACTTCTGATGATGACAAGCACAGAGTTTGACAACAATGACCTGTTTGGTGTTGGTTTGCAGCAAACAATGTGTTTTCTCTGAAAATTAAGCTTATCAGAGTAGTAATCCAAAATAATACTCTTACAGAGGCCAGCAGACTGTGGAGCTGAGAGGAACAAAACAAGAAGAGTTAAGTTCTCTGTGGTAATATGCGATTAGCTGAGCCGCAAAAGAAAGTTTCAGAGATGAGTAAACTGCTCTTGAAGGTAATATGCACTGAAGTTGAGCTTTAAACATCATCTTTTCTCAGTTTAAAATAAAGCACCTACAACATCCTAAAGATGAACTAAACTAAAGTATTTAGGTCAAAGAGGGATAAATAGCCATACATCAGGTACTAATGAGGACAAATATGAGCATACATTAGAAACTTGCCCATTAGAAATGAAACCCCCGAGTATAATGCGATTGAGGACATCTACTGTAATTGCATGCTTTTTGTTTCAAATCATATTCATAAACCAAATCGTAACGCCAACCCCCATATTTTCCACTGGGCTTTAATCCATTTTCATGGACTCTCAGGAAAGCATTTACCTAGCTGCTTTATCCCTCAGTCGGTCCTCCTTTTCCCACATTAAGCTCATAATTACACATATGAGCTAAGGTTTAAATCAGTCTATTGCTTCAAAAAATGAGAAAAGACCCATTTTCTGGCCATCCAGGGTGATGGGATAGATCCCTAAAGCCCAGCTCACCACAGACTGAACATTAATTCATCTCAGTTTTACTGCTCCTTTCTGCTCTTCTACATTTCACTTAAGCCTTTCAATTCTTTCCTTCATGATTTTCATCTTATTTAATTTCATTCTTCAGATAATATGATAGAAACACACATTCAAGTAAACTTAAAAAGGCCTCTGCACAGCTCTGTACTGGTTGTGTGAGTGTGTACAAACACTCATTCATAGTGGCGCTGCACAAGAGCAAAGAGACAATATTAATTTCATGACATTTTCATCATTAAATAACACTTTGATTTCAAAGCAATACTTTGAATCTCATCTCACAGTGACTGCCCTCATTTCTCCTGCTGCTGGACAATAAAGGCTGGAAGACAGCCCACAGTGTCTTGATCCTCAAACTTCAAAACAAAGGATGTGAAAACATTACAAAATGCTGCAGTTTTTGTAAAACTTTTAAGCGTTCAAAGAAAGTATTGGATTTTCCGAGCCCCTGATAGGTGAAAACTGTTGTACAGTCGATCAGCAGCCACACAAGCGCGTTCTGAAAGTGGTCCGCTGAGTCTCTTTCAGAGGCTTTCGTCACCCTGTGAGATCCTGAGGCTGTTACCCATGTACAACAGAGAGAGATGTCAGGTCAGCACGGAGCCTTTGCAGAACAATCTTCTTCTTCAAAGTTAACACTTTTTAAAAGCTCAGACCCCAGAATTGGTTGAATAACATGAAGTAGGTGGACACGCACTGAGGGTGAAGATGGCTTAGAAAACCCTCAAACACAGTATTATTAAATATAGCTATACTTCCTCCTCTTGTTTCATTCGTGCCATTAGTGCACTAACAGCTGACTGTCTGGCTCTCATGATGGGGGGGGGACACTTCCCACTGGGACATCTCCTCTCTTTACATCTGGATCTACCTCAAAATGAGTCCTCTGTCTTACCAGTAGATCTGAATCTGCCTGTGATCTTAAGAGTAAAATCCCATTTGTTTAACCATTATATCCCTGACAGATCACACTAATACATACACTGTTACGTTGAAGTTGGAAAAAAAAGATTCCTCTCTTTTCATGAAATGATTGTGACAATGTGATTTATTCTTGATTGATAAAGTGTAACTGAGACTTAGTATATAATCATTGTTATTGATCAAAAGTGATAACCAATGTGAATAAATAAGAATCAAAAGAGGTATGTGTCTGAAAACAAAATTGTTCCAACTTTATTGGCAACAGCATATGTCATAAAACATCAACTGCCTGCATCTCAAATGTGTTTTCCTATGTTTGAATGTTACTCTTATGACACCCTGGATAGAAATCATGCACCAGTGTATTAAATAGCCTATACTCCATAATGCCACGCCTCTGCTGTGTAAACCTGAACCACTGCTTTGACAAAACTGATCATTAAAATGTATTTTCCAATATCATACAGGTGCACAACTGCTGTATACATTTTATATCACTTTACCTCCTGTCTGGGGTGTTTGATGCCTATCATGAACATAAAGTGACTTCATACATCTGTCTCAGTCTTCCATGCACCTCTGTGGCATGTTAACTGTACTCCACTTCCTCCACAATGTCTGATTGAGAATGGCGACTTAATTCTAGCTTTGTGGAATTTTTCATCTCTTGTATAATCCTCTAATAATCCTGCACAGACATGTTTCTACAGTGTCTTTCTGAAATGCAGGCTATTAACGGATTATCCTTAATAAAGTGTCCGTGACCGCGCTCCCACGGAGTGTTTAAATAGCCCTGTTGATCCCCGACGGTGCCACTCATCCAACACATTCCGACACAACTTTGGACTAAACACTTCCAAAGAGTCCAGTGAAAAGCTTCCGTCCACTCACCTTCTTCCGGGGCTGCCATTTCATCATATTTGTAAAGCAGATGTGTGCAGCATCAAAGTGTCACAGCGGCCGGCGTGGACGTGGACGCGGCGGCACAGGCATGTCCGCCGTGGGTTCAGGAGGCTGCGGTCAGCGGGGCGCGCTTCGGCCGGAGGGAGCGCACACGCACAAGCGCCAAAGTTAGTTATAATCCCGGTATAATGACACGAAAAGTCCACGAGCGGCGTGTACTGTCCGGTCATCCGGGTCCGCGCACAGCATCATCCGCCTGCTCCGCCTGCCTCTGAGGCTCCGTGGACTCGACTGAGAGGAGAGACCTGAAATGGTAATCCAAGAGCCCACGGTACTCCCTCTCCTCTCTCTCTCTCTCTCTCTCTCTCTCTCACACACACTCAATTCGAATTAATAGGTTTAAAGACCCGATCCAGTGTCAAATCACATAAATTCACTTAAATTTATTTCCACATAAACTAAATTAAATTCGATGCACTGGCTTTATTTGTAAAAGTCAGTCAATCCCCGATCTTATTTCCCTTTAAGACGGGACTATTTATGGGATGTAATTCAGTCAAAAAATGCAAGAGAACAAAACCAAAGGAGACCACCACTGCAAAACTTGGAAAGGAGCAGCAGGAATCTGCATACTTTACCTACCACTGAATCCCAGAAAATTACAAATGATGGAAATAGGAGGAAAGACTTATAGCAGAGTCGACTGCTTCCTAATTGCACCGCTCTGTACTCCTTTACCATATGGAAGACACACAACTGTCCTTGAACGAGCTGTTGTTTCAACCAGTTTGTCCCAGGGCCAGAGGCTGAGGATGTGTAACCACAGCTGTTTGATGGTACATTGCTTGGTGTACACGTTTTATGTATTCACCATGCTGCTTTATGTGAAAGACACACTTACTTAAAGTTTTTGTTATTCAAGAGACAAAGAGGCAAAGACACTATATAGGCTCATTACAGACTGAACCCAAGGGGAGGCTCAGGGAGAACCCTACACCTCTGTGTGCAGCTCTGAACACAGGGTGGCAATGAGAGCTCCTTGAAACTGGAGCTGGGGATGATATTATTGGGGATCACAGGGACACTGAAAGGCCAGAAGAAAAGCCCTGAGGATCATTTAGATCACATAAACAAAGAAGAGGTCAGCCCACTCACACACAGGCCAGGAGAGTGGAGATGACAAGTCAGTGATGTTCTTTACTTTATAAAGATGGACTGAGTAAAGCAATACAGGATGAAACAGGTGTTACAGAATCACAAAGTGTTTCTCCCACATTAAGGACTCTTACTCTGGAAGGTGGTGTATATATAAACAGAAAAAGGAAAATTTTCTGATGCAAAAGTAGTATATCATAATCTATACCATAATACTGGAAGATCTCAGAGCTTCTGTGTGTGTGTGTGTGTGTGTGTGTGTGTGTGTGTGTGTGTGTGTGTGTGTGTGTGTGTGTGTGTGTGTGTGT
>JAPTGZ010000005.1:41626243-41643836 GCA_029814645.1 Fowleria isostigma
ACACACACACACACACACACACACACACACACACACACACACACACACACACACACACACACACACACACACGGTTGATCAATCTGCAAATGTGACAAATATTGATGACACTTCCAAACAATGGAAGTGCACACAGACAGGTTAAATATACACATCAATAAAATGTGACAGACTGAGCAATGTTGACAGGTAAATAGAACATATCTACTTTGGTTCCTACCTTTTTTTATTTACTTTCTTGGATATTTACATTAGTAAAGTTAACAAACCAACCAGGCTACTGTTATTATTTATTCATTTATCATTATGTCAGTTTATGTTTTATCTGACTGTCCTATTTGTACTTTTCTCCCATTGAAAGAAGGAGAAACTCCTAAAAAAGGTGACATTGTATTAGGAGATGACTTAGTTCTGTGGTGGTGCAGGATTTTGTTGAATTAATGGCAATGGGTCGGAGCGATGTGACTTCTGTAAAGGACAATAATGTCAGTAATCATTAAAGCTTTAATGATTTGTTTCCATCCTTGATAGAGGAGAATGACTGGACAAAACTGAGGAAGGTCAATTAAATATAGAGTCGGAAGAATTTTGGCCCTTTGTCCTCTGGTTTCTTAGACTTTAAGACCCTGATTTGTCTATTTTTTGTTTTAGCAGTTGTCCACTTGAGATAAAAAATGCTGTAAATGATCACTTTTAAGTGTCATCCATGCACACTAAATAATTCTGCAAGTTCATAAGTAAGGTTTTGGTCCTCAGTTCAGCTGTTTCAAGGCTGAGCAGATCAATCAGATCCAGTATTTCCACTAAATGTAAATGTTAGTAAATTTATCCTACTATGAGATTGGAACTGATAATGACACACAGTCAAAATCAAAGACGCAAAGTGTAGCGGGTCCATAAACTTTTACCTACTTGGAGAGAAGACAAGTTTTATCAAGAGAAGCCAAAGTTCACAAAATTCTCCGCTGCGTGTCCTTCTGAGCTGATTGGTTCAAACGTCGCCTGATTCAGACAAAGTTTTCTGCCAACACATCAAGCAAGGAAGAGCGAAGGGAGTAGCATGGTGTGTTTATTGGTTTACTTATTTATTTATTTATTTACCAAGTGTACAACATGAGTCTGAAAGAAGACATGCATTGATTTGTTTACAGAGAGAGGAATGCTTAGTATGTAGTGAAATCACTGGTGCACACTGAATAACTATCTGGCATGTTGATCAAACCGATTATATAGGCTTTCTATGACAATGCGTGTTGAATTTGTTTTAATGAAATATCATGCAGAAGCCTTTTGGGCACTTCTCCAGCAGAGAGACCTAGAGCTCACACATGCACAGGAGAAGGTAGTAATGATAATGATGATGATGATGATGATGATGATGATGATGATGATGATGATGATGATGATGATGATGATGATGAATATGTATGTTTCATGAGCTCAAAAGCAATCCATTTCACTGTAACAACCAAAGAATGCTATTATACACATTATTCTGGTAACAAAACAGCATTAATTTTCCCATTAAATACTTAACATATGCAGGATGCACAGTAAATGCACAATAATAACACAAGTGAAATGAATGTCTTGGTGATGCAAGCACTAGAACAATGTTGTCACGAAGATCAGCTGACATGATCTCGTATGACAGGAGCACAGATCAACATGGGAAAAAGAGGTCACAGACAGAATCCCCTCTGTTGGGTCTGAGCTTGGAGGCACACTTCATTACAACATACCATCTTAGAATGATAACAAGAGTTTTATCTGCTTCGTGTAATATGATAACAGCTCCATTCAGTCATTGCCGCATGAAAGGTATGCTTGGATAACTATATGATACGATTTCTGATATTTTATAACAGCTTTTTAGTTCTGATTTGTGACATGAAGGAGACCTCCACGTTGGGCCAAAACTTCACTGAACTTAACAATTACATACATTAACATAAAGAAAAATATCCTTACACCCCTTCCCACTGGAAGACAATACTCTGCACAGGGAGACTGAGGAAGAACAAAACACATACAGTATATAAGGGAAACATTTCAATCCTCAAACTGAGCGCTGTTGTCATTCAGCAGAACATGCCAGCGCTCAATCTTCTTGTCTTTGTTCTTGAGGCATTCGTACCACTGCTTCAAACATTCCCCTTTAGCCTGGATACCTAACTGGCATCCCCCTGAAAGAAGACAGAAAAATAAACCTTTAGAGTAAAGACAATGGTAAATAATGACACATTGTATGACTAGCTGATACATACCAATAAAGTCATTTGATTTGCCCATGTCATAGTCCCACACTGAGATGTCCAGAGTTTTCTTGGCTAGTTCAGCATGCTTTATTTCATAACTGAACTCCTGAGGCACAGAAATGACAGAAGTTGTTCCAAAATGAGGGAGATGTGTGCACGCAGTGAAGAAGACAAGCATGTGTGAATAAAGCAGTGGTCTGAAAAGAACTGACCTCGTTAAACTCTGGATTGAGAGTCTTCTTTTTTATCTGAGTCTTGTTTTTAGCTTTCTTTCCCATATCTGGCTTCAGACATCTATAACATAAAAGAACACATAAGGCATGTACTGTTTATGGTTTAATGCACAAAATAGGAAGCATCATAAAGTACTGGAAATTAGTTACAATCCTAATACAAAATAAAAATAAGTTTTGTAAACTTTACAGTGGATGTGAGGACTATGACGCACGTTTATTATACAACTATTTCTGTGAAACATTCACAAAAACCAAAACCCCAGATAATTGCACTGCCTGAATTAACCCATAAAGACCCAGTGCTATGTTTATGGCAGTTCCTAAATGCATGTTTCTCTCTATTTAACCTTTTATCACCAATTATTGTAATATTATCTTCTGTATTTTGCATTTTTTTTTAGTGAAAATCCAGTATTTTTCTATATGTAATTTATTGATCATGTAGATGGTCATAAAAGCTAAGGGCTGAAGGTAATTATATCAAAACAGAAAATGAAGGAAATTCCTTTTTTTTTAGCGAAGATATCAATAACTGAACAATAACAAAACCCATGGAGTGGATGGACACACTGAATTTATGTTCGGTTAATGATATATTTTACTAAAAAGGTTACTTTTTCCTTCAGTTTTCTCTATTTTGGATATAGTAACCCTTAACTTTAATCTGAGCTTTTTATTAGACATCTACATCATTAGTGAATCAATTAAAGAACAATATCCGATTTGTGCTTAAAATGTTAAATGCAGAAAATAATGTTTGAATAAATGGTGAGAAATCAGTTAAGAAAACTGTCAATCCTTGGCCTAACCTTTGGTGCTCAAAGACAAGGCCTCTCCTGAATGCAGCTTTTCTACCAGATCTGTGTCAAATCAAATCAATCACATCCACTGTAGCCCATAAAGTTGGAATAAAATCTTTTTGATGTCCTCTCATGAAACGACTGTGACAATGTGATTTATTCTTGATAAAGTGTAAGTGAGACTCAGTATGTGATCATTGTATCTAATCAAAGGTACTGACTGATGTGTAGAAACAAGGAATAAAAAGAGAAATGTGTCTCAAAACTAAATGATTCCAACTTTCTGAAAAATTTCATTATTTCATCATTAATCCAAAATTGTCCAACTTTTCTTTGAGTGTTTTGCAGCAGAAGTGAGGAATTTGACCAGACAAAACATGATGTTCAAACTGTCAACAATGGCATAAAATCAGAATGAATTCTATTATTACTGCTTTTCTTTCCATTTCACTCTTCCATATCATCCTAACTTTTCTCTTTCCTTCTTGTGAAGTTGAATTAAACAATGACATATTAGATTTGACGAATATTGCGTACACTTTGACAAATGGGTCGGAGTATCCATTGGAGTCCATGGCGGCCAGATGAGCACAGCGGACCACACCCACGATCAGACGACCCTGCTGACTGTTGTACATCAGTGATACCAGGATACGCCCTCTCTCCTCCGTATCTTCACTTTCATTCAACTACACAAACACAAAGCTACTATTAATGCATGTGCAGACACAACCATGAATACAAAGTAACCATATTTAATTTCACTGATCCTAAAGCCCCTCTGCTCTGTGCATATCCGGACGGATTAGACGGAGATTATCATAATATCTGCTAATGGTGGTTAATGCACACACCATTAAATTCAGATCTTCATATCTTCAAAATTACACATTTGAATTGCCATTTACAGCTTAAAAATAAAAATACATAGAACTGTGGCACATGATCGATGGTAAGTGTCTTACATCATCCTCATAGAGCGCCATGCCACGAACTGAACCTCCAACAGCCTTCTTCACCTTTAAGAGAGAAGCAGTTTCTCCAACAGAACCATCACAATTTACCACAGAAACATGAAAAAATGCAGGTGAAAGTGGAGAACACACAACTAAGGACAAAATACAACAAAAAGCGTTGTCAACTGATGTATCTTTCCAACTCAAAGCATGGCTAAAAGTAAAACAACAGTGTTCACATGTATAGACACAGACTGTTATTACTATTTTTATTATTACTACTATTATTGTTGTGATCATTAATTTTTCTTTTTTTATTCTTTGTTTCCTACTGTTGATCATATGTTCTGTGTTTTTAGAAAAACTGCCCATGGACTGGTGTTGAAAACTAGCATGTGTGTTATACACACCCAAGCAAAGCATCTGGTCTGTCCTTTGGGACACTCTCAGAGTACTTGTGATGTCCATATTACATAAGATAAATTAATAAAACTCAAAGTAGTATGTTCTAGTACTAAATGACTTCACTATGATTAAAATTCAGACCATATATATACTATTCAACCTAAGCCTGTCTGTACCACTCAGCCTTCATTCACACTGAACAAGGCATAAATATATGTGTTACTTTAAAAAGTGTAATCTCTTAAAACAGCTGGACTTTGCAGTTCACAGCAAGCATTAATTCAACACTATGTTTATTGGAGACTATTTTCATCTGTAGAGTACTGTGTGCTTTTCTTGCAGGATCAATCTAGTGTTGGTTTATGTCTTTCAGAAGGTATTTGTTGCTTCCAAAAAGTAAAACGCCTCAGCCTTATCAATACAGACAAAGAAACAGAGTAAAATATTAACCTTACCGGGATCACTCTCTCTAAACAAACACTGAAGTTCTTCTTCTGGTCAAATTTTAGTTTCTTCAGTGGAACCCGTGTTTCTCCTATGAATTCATTGTGTCCAAACTTGTCCTCATCACTCACTGAAAGCCTGAAGTCAGACAGTAGAAGTACTGAAACTTATTTTTATATTACTGATAAGAAATAGACAGGATGTTCTGTTTAAGCTATTTCTTACCGCAGAGTTTTGCGTGACATTTCCTCATCGGTGATGCCATGGTAGACCAATGTCTCATTCCACACAGGATTCAAGGTGTTTTTCAGTGTCTTGGTGCGAAGCTTGTTAGACTAACAAAGAAACACAGAGGACATCGATGACAAAAGTATAGTCAAATAAAAACACTGGTTTCCACAGTATTATCAATTATCTTTCAAAAACTACATTTATGGAAGGAATTAAGCTGGTTATTGCAATAAAGCTTCTATGTTTTTATATATTTCTTAAAAGATGCTTAAAGACTAAAGACACCAAGTTGTGCAGGGTTTTCACACGTAACTTTTACATTAGTTTCAAAACTGAGGTTGTAGTTTTGTCATATTTTGGGTTTTCACATTCCATCCCAGATTCCAACAAGTCAAGACAAAGTTAACGCGAGGCTTCCTTTTGGTTTAGTAAATTTTGAACGGGCAGTAATCACACAGTAATCCTGGTTCATCCTGTCACCTATCGATGAATGATGGCTCTTGAGGTGGTGTCTGAGGAATTAAAGATCATGAAACTTAAACTTTTACTCTTTACACACTTAAATATACTCAGATTACCTGACTATATAATTTCTGTACTGGCTTTAAACCATAAAGACCTAAACAGTTACAGCAACCAAAACCATCAACTGATGTAAACTGTTTAATATCTGTTGATCCACAAATCCTAACAATACATGTAAACAACTGGTGTGAAATACAGTTTGTCATCTTTTCATTGTCATCAGATATGACCCATTTTGAGGTTAAGAGGCTCCACACTGAAAAAAATGATACTTTGAAACAACTTACTGTAATTTGTTACACCTAAATGTATTAGTTTCTCTCAAATCAAATTTATGATTCAATTTCAACCCCAAATCTTGATTTGATAACAATCAAAATATTTATCTTGTCCAATAAAAAAAATGTTCATTCACATTGAGTAACAAGATCATTAGTCATAACGACATAAAACAATATTGTTACTTTGTAGCTACAACTGCCCTGGGCTGTCAATCCACACTGACTGCCCGTCCGACCACCACCAAACATTCATAGCACTCAGCACTGGAGGCAAGGTGGATGAAGTGTCTTGCCACATGACAGAGCTGGATTTGAACTGCCAACCCTTCAGTTATTAGATAACCAGCTCTACCTACTGAGCCATGGCTATTCAAATAACCCAAAGGATGAAAAGTCGTTCAAACACCTGGAGATGCAAGAGCGTGAGCGTCACAGCGTCACCCAGTGTCACAATGGGATTGTGATTCACAATGTAAAATTATTTTTTTTACAGAAACTGAAAAAGTTTGTCAGTTGACACAGAATCCAAAATAATAGAGTAAAAACTCCAAAGCAGAAGGATGAATGCAGCTAAGAAAAAAAAAAAAATCACATTCTTTCAACTCACAGCCATATTTACTTTTTAGAGTGCATAGTGAACATGGAAACACCATCATCTACTACAACACTGATTCACCAGTAAAATCCATGGAGTTGAATCAATGAGAGTGGATGAACACACTTGGTTTATGTCCAGTCAATGATACGTTTGCTGAAAAATTAACTTTTTCTTCAGTATTCTGTTTTTGATATGATATCCCTCAACTTTAATGTGAGATTTTATGAACATCCACATAATCAGTGAATTAAATATAGAAAAATACCAGATTTTTACAGTAAAAACTCAAAAAACAGAGGATAATGTTATAATAAATGGTGACAATTCACTTAAGAATAGTTAAATGTGTGGGGGGGGACTATTTTGGAACCGCCACATTAGTAGCACTAAGTCTTTATGTGTTAAGAGGGTAGTATATCCATATCTTGTAATATTAGCTTGTTTTGTAGACTGTGGGGACCCTTCTCACCCTTTTGTCATAGCCTTTACATTCAGTAAAATACTTTTTCAGGCACTGGTTAGGTTTACAGGGAGTTAGAAAGTGAACTGATAAAGCTAGACTGAAGTTTTCCAATTATTTCCAGTGTAAAGTTTGGAAAAGAGCAGATAGTTATCACAGGCAACCATCACCAAAAGTGAGCAGACAAAAAGTCCAGAAAGACAAGAGGCAGTGTCACATTAGGTCAGGCCGAAACAGAAGAGAAAAGGCTGGAATGTGATAGCTGAGACGGCACAATACACAGTTAGACAGGAAACAACATCTAAAGGGCTGGTTAATATAGATGAGGACTGAGGCCACGGACAGAGGAACGAGGAGGACAATGGGACAAATACTGCAACATGTGTGGGTGTTGTCAGAACAAACAGAAAAGGTTTTGGGTTTTACTCTGACTCCTAAATGAACCTGAAGGACTACCACTTATCATAAAGTAACAGTTGTGTTCTTGGTTGAATAAATATGCACACTCATATCCAATGTCATGACCTTCAGTTAGTGGCTTATTACACCTGCCAAGGGCATTATTTTTTATTTCCATTTGGTTGTCAGCACTGTTTCAAGGCAATTTTTAAGAGGCTAGATGTAAAGGTAGTTCACGAACCAATGAAAGTTGTGCACATGCTGTATGCTTGCTTTAAATTAGAGCAGAACACAATGACATTTTACTCACTGGAAATCTACGAGCACAAAGGGCATTGTATGTTTACCACAGCTGCACTTAGTTTCACCCAAACATAGATGGTTTCACAGACACCTTCAAGGACAACACTGGAGACAACATTGCACTTCTAAAACCATGTGTTTCTTGCTCTCAGTTTTACATATGTGGGAGGGAATATGCAGATTTCATATATGGTATTACACACACCCACTTCCTATGCTAGGAATAAAACATAAAAACCCTTCTGCTTTTCAGGAACTCCTTACCCAGAGCTCTGCAGAGCACTTTGTATGTCTGACTTCCTCTTTGTGTGCATAAATAAAGGATCGCTTAACTGCATGAAAATCCAGTCTTCAGTATTTCATCATTTTGTGCCTCCAACAGGCTTTTTTTCTTTTGTTTTTTCAGCGTTCCTAATCTACACTGCCTGGACAAAAAAAGTCACACACAATATTTCATCGGATCACCATTAGCTTTGATTACAGGACACATTCACCGTGGCGTCGTCTATGACATGCAATGCTTATTGTCACTATAAACATCATAACATTTAGTTGTGTCAATCAAAGAAATACCTGAACATGTATAATCCTATACTTTGGCATGCTTATTCTTTTTATTTAATTTGTCCTGAACCCATCTGTATTTTTATTTTTCTTAAGATTGAACCTAGATGCTCTAAAAGTTGCAGTCTGCTTTTGTTTTTTTTCCTACTTATTTGTTTTGTATATCATAAAATTTGTGTAAAAATAAAGTTTAAAAAAATAATTTAGTTGTGTCCACAGTTGCATATAGTTTTGTCCATAAGCTTGTATTCATGACGGGATGTCTGCTGTGTAAAGTCCCCTCCACCACATTCCAAATATTCTCGCTGGGATTCAGATCTGGACTCTGTGGAGGCCAATCCAAGTGTGAAAATGATGTCTCATGCTCCCTGAAGCACTTCTTCAACAGCCCAATGAGCCTGGTGAATCCTGGCATTGTCCAATTTTTATGCTCTATAGCAGACTGGTTATTGAATAAATGAGAAGCGACTCAGTGCATCAGTTAGGGCTAAAGAAGTTGTTTCCAGTTGAATTCATCACTGCATTAAGTGTTTGATGGATAGAGGGACCTGAACTTTTCTTTGATGAAGGTGGAGAGTTTTTTTAAATTTCGTTATTTTTGGCTAGGCTGTTTACAGGCTGTGACTTTTTTTTTTTTTTAATTTTTGTATTTTTTTATATTTGTATTTATTTTTGTATTTTGTTGCTCCTTTGTGAATCACTTTGTGACCTCTTTTGTCTGTGAAAGACCAATAAACTTTACTTGCTTAGTTAATTTTTTTTTCTGTTTTTATTTAAAAGACAGTGTCTCTAAAACTATACACACAACAAAACATACACAACAGCTCTCACATGAGAAATGAAAACATAGTATAATACAAAAGGTGGTAAGTCACACTTACAGGAGTCACATTTATGAATATTATTCAAGTGCACAACAGTCCTTTTAGTTGGGTGGAAGAGAGGTCTGGTCCGATGTAGTCCAAAAATGGGTGCCACACTCTGTAGAACTGATCTACACTGTCATGGATAATATTGGTAAGATATTCCAGGGGGATCAGTACAAAAGTTATTTTACACCAACCATAGACAGAGGGAATCATATCGCTGACCCACTGCAATACAATATTTTTCCCAGCTGTAAATGTTAGAATATTATACAATCTTTTGCCGGCAGTTGGTTTTATCATATTTACTTGGAGGATCTGGGATCAGGGACATGTGGTCCATTTCTACATCAGTGACAATATTTTCAAAGGCTATGTTGCATTCTAAGATCACTAGACAAGATATTTTCTCAGTTTATCAGACTCCATGCAACTCCAACAGTGCAGTGCAAATCAGAACTGTGCAGGTTTTAGTTGTGAATGTAATTTTACCTTACTGGCTCCAGGTAACAGGTGCAGCTTAACATACGGGTCAGCTAGTCCATTTGAGTCCATTGGTTTCAAACCCTAGAGAAAAGCATGATGAGATTATGAATGTTATGAGATGATGTGTTTATCTAAACCCTGCTTTAGTCCACATTTCACATACACTTCCTTATTTGTCAAGATGTTACCTTAGCTTTGATGATACAGCAGTGCAGAGTGTGGGTCTCCTGTTCATAAAGGAGACTGAACTCCAGAGATCCAAGAGTGGCTGCCAGAATAAAAGGACATGAACACATATGACATCTGAGAAAGAAATGAAACTTTTAGATGACCCCCCATTAGAGAATCCAATTACCCTCTAAGACAGATTAATATGATTGGTTTCTCTTGATTGCTCCAGAGTGGGATTTCTTTTGCAGTATTTCCACATAAGAAATAATTCATATCATGAATTGTGATAAACAAAAAAAAAGAAAAAGAAAACACAGAATGAAAAATCAACCGTTTGGGATGCTTTATTTTCCATAAATCAGGGGAATCATCAGTCTTACTGGCGTCATCAGAGTCGTAGTCCTCGTCCTCCACCTCTGTTCGATCCTGTGGAGGTCGTTGGGGTGGAGGATTGTTAGCTGGAGGATTAACAGGTGGATTAATTCTTGTTACTGGGGTATATGATGAAATGGAGCTGGCCAACAACGGCTGTCGTTTTTCCTCCACAGCTGGAGACACTGTGTCTTCCCTTTCTGACAATTTGCTCTCCATGTTCACTACAGGGGCTAGAAATGTAACAGGACATATTTAACAATGAATCATGCATGCAACATCTTTTTATATATTAATGTTGATGTTCAGTGTCTTAAAAGCAGCCCTTTGGCCATGGATTTATTCTTAGAAGGTGATCTACCTGAGCTGGCGGCAGGCTGCTGTACATTTGCCCTGGGCGGTTTGGAGGCTAACACATGTCTCTCCGTCTTCATTACAGTGGCTGGACGGGCCTGACCCTCATTACTGCTGTCAGCTGTTGTTCTTGCTGTCTGCTCCCATTGTTCTGATCCACAGGACTGTTGTGGCTGTGGCTCAGCACTGAGTTCTGAGGAGACAAATAGGAAGAGCGCTGCCACAATGGTACCACTGCTACAAACACAGCTCATACTTCTACTTCTTTCAATACTACACTCCTGTCATTTGCATTTTAAATTCTGTTGTCGTGCAAAGTGTTGGAGATAAGGAGAATTTAGACCCATCTTAAATGAAACCAGTAAAAGAAAAACAATATTGGGTGATCTCACAGTGGAAAAGCTTTTTTTTATGTAAAGTTGAATTTTGTATTATGTGCAAATGTGAAGCAAGCAGCTAGAATGAGATAGTAATAGACATGTTTGCCTTCATAACAGTTATGACAGTGAGAAGAAACAAAAGCACAGATGGTTTTCTCCATATCGCTGAGTAACAAGATGGAATTTGGGAATATTTTATCCAGAAAAAACAGTCTGAGTCACCGAGCGTGCACAATTTTCACATTTAAAAATATGGGTCAGGTGTCAGGTTTATTGTAATCACCTTGGCATTTGGAGCAAACAGACAACAAGTTTCAATGTGTGCCACCAACTATGTGTCAAGATTATACATTCATGTCCTGTGTCAGTTGTGTGTCCACGGCTGTGTGTAAAGAAACATGAACACTGTACCTTTAAAAGTGTGGTTGCTATCCTAACAATCTATGGTTAAATACACTTACTGTAATAATCATAATGATGCATCATTTAAATTTTAAATGAAGCACAGTTAAATTGGCAGAATTACCATTATGGACAATATTAGAGACATTTAACATGCACATACTGTACAGTCTCCATGTCTGGAGACATGTCTTGACATGATCAGTCCACAAGAGTAACATTGTTTTTTGCTTTTTGTTTATACAGTTTACAGTCACTGTTTTGTGATGGAAGGCATCCAAACAGTCAGCAGTTACTTAAAACAACCAATTAATGTATGTAATGAAAACATTACAGACATTTTTAAGAAGACAGTAGTGATTTAAATCCACTATGGTACATTATCCCAAGTTTAGTTTCATAGTTACCAGAGTCCTGGTGTTGTGTGGTGGGCTTTTGTGGTCTAACATGGTCTGCAGGAACAGAACTGCTCTCAGCACTGGACTGTTGAGGTCTGGTCAGTGGGAGGGGTGCGGGCAGGACCTGCTGCTCTCTTCCCTTGAAGAACCAAGCTCCTGAGCGTTTCTGTACCTGTAATGTACCATCAGAGTTATCTAATGAAATGAAAACTGCTCTATCCTCGCCCACTGTCCAATATCTGAGAGCATGTTGTACAGTCCACTATGAGCCTTATCTATGAACTGAAATGCCACATACACAAAGTAATGTCATGCCAAGATGTTATATGTTTGATTGTGTAAAAGGTTCCTACTGTGCATTTTTAATCTAGAAGTCACATTAATTGATTTTATTATTATGCTTAGCAGGCAGCTGCCAATGTACACAAAAAGAATAACTGATATTAATTACAAAATGTACACTTACAGTACATGTACATGTTACGCTTCTCTTTTTGCTCTGTTTTGCTCTAAACCAGGTATGTCAAAAGTCCAGCCTGGGGGGCCAAACGCAACCTCTGTCATAAAATGCACCACTTGTGGCCCGCCACCATTTATGACCAGAGTAATAATATATACACGTTAAAATAATTAATTTTATTTTTTCACCAAATTTCTTTTTTCTTTTTTTTTTTCTAAGACAGATATTATTTAATCTTATATGGTCAATATCTGAAGATATTGACCTCACAGAGTAATTTTGGTAGGATCTGTTTAGATTTATTGTACATGTATGAAATGAAAAGTATTTGCAATGAATTTTCTATAAAATAGTTCATTTTTATATAGTTTTAATGGTTCAATAATGTCAAGCAGAGTGGGTGGCCCTCATGCATGTTCATCTCATTAAATTTTGCCCTCTTTGAAAATGTTTGGACACCCCTGCTCTAAACAAACCAACAGCACTATATCTGTCTCCTCCTTATCTGTAAACATGCCTTTGGTTGTTTACGTATCAAATTCACTGACATACAGACACATCTGATCAGTTATTATTTTCTTGCTGATTCTTTTATTTGATGGCATAGACACAAGCCCTACTTCATATCTACGTCATTGTAGAGTAGTCACTCTGCGTGTGACTGACAGGAAAATGCATTTATTTAAAGAGTCAGAGTACCCTGAGGCAAAGACCTGGACCAACACAGAGACATTATCATAACACAAAGGGCTGTATAACTACATCATTTGTAGAAAAACACAACACAGACTTTTTTTTTCATGATTCATAATTTTCAAAATGCACTCTGTGTTTTCTTAACTTAAATCAGGTTTTGAAATAAATCAAAACTCTTTACCTATTACTCACTTTGGGTATTGAAGAGGTATCAATAGAAGATAATTTTCCAGGTCAATGGACAGTGAAATGCAATGCTGCAATAAAAGGCAAGGCTAAAAGCTAGAAAACGGTTCATATCATGAGAAAAGCCGCTAATCTGGTAGCAGAAATGTGTTATAATGGCGTAATTTGGGCTCGTGATTTCATTAAACCCACCCACTGTTCTTCATCTTCCCTTTCCCTCACCTCTTGGTGTTCATTGCAGATCCTGCACAGCCACACAGGACATGCCCTGCTGTTGCTCCAAATCCCACATTTGCTACACATACGCTGCAGAGAAAGAAACCCCATCAGACATGCATGCACAAACCCAGGCAGAATCTTACAGAGTTGGCTCTTGGATGGCAGGTGCACCCAGCATATACATTTTTACAGTTCATATGGCATTAACTTTCACTTGTTTTGTGAGCAAAAGGAAAGAGAATGTGATTCATAAGAACAGGAAATACACAGTACATGTCAGAATAAGTTAACATATGGCTCAGTGGATGCTTTTCGCCATAGGAGACCTCTCAGGGTTTACACAACACTAATGAAAATATAATCAACAGAAATCTTCCCCGTGCTGAGTGTGTTTATATCCCCCAAGAACATACTGTGTCCACTTACTTTGTTGCACTGCACACAGAGGACGGCCATGACCCCCTGTGGTCCAAAGGATGCCCCGCACAACAGACAGTGGGACTGCCCGTCACCACATGCTGTCTTCTTGATATTATCCAGGCGAGTGGAAAGACGCCTGAGAACACATGCAAATCAGCATAAGCACTGACTCAGATTTGGCAGTGGGTTAACACCCCAGACATTCGACTCACTGAGCAACATTTATTTGCATTACACAATTTGGTGCAACAGAAACAATAGTTTTCTATCTCACTCAATCCTCTGTTGCTCCATGGCCTCCATCGTGGCAGCACGAGCCAGTACACTGTTGATGATCTCCTTTTCCTCATCGGTGAGTTCCTCCCCTGGGGGTACTCCAGACATGTTCATCGTCCAGCCAATTCTAGATCCAAAACACAAATGTACACCCACTCACAGCATAAGAGGCACACAAAAAAAACAACTGCTCACACAAAAGGCTGGAATCTCCAAAAAGTGCATGAGTAATGAGAGTTAGACACTAAAATCTAAAGACAAGGGCACAGCTGGAAAGATTTTGGACTCAACAACACAGAGCAACAGCCGACACTGTTATGCAGAGGTTATTCTAAAATACATACCTTAAATCAACAAATCATAAAATGTAAGCAGATGACGTGGACTTAGCGACTTAGCGTTAGGGATAACTTTGAGACTAATGCTGAAACATTACTGCCAGAGGCATAGACACAAGTGTTGCTGGGTCATTGGAAAGTTTCTACCAAAAGAGTCTTAAAGCTTTAAAATCACTTGTGGAGGCGAGAGTAAAGCCCACATTTCTTGCCAGTTCAAAACAAATTAAGGGAGGTTTTAACTGTAGGAAAACATGTTTTATCTGAGATGAGTGTGGCTGCTGATTTGTGGCTCCCATTAGTGTTGCTCACAAAATGTACAACTATGAAAAAAATCATTCACCTTCACAAAGCAATTTAATACCCTGCTTTTATTGTCCTCCTTGGTTCATGTGTGGTGTGACAAATCACATTCATTAGTGATATCAGTACATGACCACACCCTAAGGTATCCCTCCGCTTCGAAGTACTGACAAACTCAAGCACTGGAAATAGGATTTTCAGCTGCAAAACAAATAAAAAATGCATCAGAGTGGGGGTGCAAAACCAGTGTGGCTGGTAAAACCACAAAAATAAAGTGAGAAAACTCTTTTGGTCACCAACTACATGTCCAATTAAGAATAATACAAAAAGTGACTCCAATAATCCCTTCCACATATATGTGATAATCACTTAAGGATCAAAAATAAGTGTAAAAGCTTATAGGCCACATCACAACAGCATTATCTACTTACAGCCATCTGTTTCATTAAAACTACTGTAAAGGTGCCTGTGTGTGTCTTGATGAGATGATTATGCAAGATTTCATCAAGGTATCTATATTTGTTGCATGCATAATTGCGTTGCATATTCACACCACAGCCCTTAAGGCTACATATGGAACCTGGAGCAGCTGTGTTAAGATAGTTATAAAGGATGTGAGTATCTAGGCTCCTGCACAGTGAACAATTAGTCCATGTTAGCTACAGATTTAAAAACCCTCAGTTTCTTGGATGTATTCTGTGTGTTTTGTTCAATAAAATTGTGTCAGTGGTTATATGTATTAACTGGTGTCAGTTCACATGTTCAAATTCAGTCATGGATTGAGTCATACGTCACCACAAGTTACAGTTGAAGCACTTTCATGCATCATCCTGCTACAAAGCATGGATACAGGGAATCCAGTCCCTCCAGCTGCCACTGCTCTGTGTCTGGATAGCCACAACTTTGCAAAAGGTTTGAAAAGTGCTAATTTGATTGGCCCTGATTTTACCACACCTACTGCTGTGCCATTGCCTCTGGTCATTAAACTCTCAAACATCTGCTGGTCATGTCAGAGTGAACAAGCACTATGTACTTGTGCAGCTGCTTGTGAAAATAGGGCGTTAATTGAGGCCGACTACAGACTATGGAAAGTAAAGTGTTAGCAGTAATATGATGTTGAACTCAGGTCTGCAATGTGTATGCCCGAAGACATTTTAATAGTGAAGAGCACTCATTATCTTTTGACAAGAACATTGTTAGGAGGAAAGACTGACCCCAACTTCTGGCCTCTAGCCCAACTGGGTGGCTGAGGAGCGCTGTCCTCCCTGATTGACTGATCCTTCAGACTGAAAACTGACAATTAGGACTAAGCACACTGCATTCATCATGTACAAGATTTTAAATGTATATACTTTAAAACAGATTTAAAGGTGGCAAACCCCAAATTAATAAGAGGGTTCTGCCTACTTGCTCTGTTAATGTCATCATTTCACATCTGTATAATCTATAATGCAGTTACTGGGTGTTATATGACTGTGTCCAGGCATTAAACATCACATGAGACATCAGGCAATGGTTGCTGAGTAAGAATATTTTAATGCCTCACTTACTTAACGGCTCAGCGCCCTTCATCTTTCTCATCCCTCTCACCTCCTTTTCCTTTCTGTCCTGTACTGAAAAATGTCCTGTCCACACTCCATGTAAATGTCAGGGGTGGCTGCCACTGTCAACAATGTGGAAACCTGACAAACTGATGAGTGCATGTGTGCGTGCATCATTTGTGCCTTGAAGTCAGAGTGAAAGGTGGGGGTCAGAAAGAAAATAAATGTTATGAAACAGCAGACACTTCGAGCCTGTGAATCACAGCAGAACACTCACAAATACACTACTGTCATGCTTTTAAGGAATTTTACATTAACCTCCATTCACAATGTCCCTGACCCGAAAACAAGACAAACCTTAATTCTCTTTCATTGAGTGTGTAGTCAGTATTTACATCCCCATAGTCCTCAGTTAGTGTTGCAGTCTGTGTTGTACTGCGAGCCAACATCCAGTCGTTAAAAACTAGGATGCTGGTAATTAGAATTTACGTGTTTGAAGATCCCAGGACTTTAATAAATGTGAAGGTGCAGAAATTATGCTGAAAAATCATTTTGTTGAGCTGAATAAGGCTGTTCTAGGAAATCTTTTGTGCAGTGTGTGGTGTGTTTCTGGACTCACAAACTAAACACAACTATATGCACATCAGGTCAATGAGTGTGACAGGTGGATCTAGAAACAAAATGGACTGTTTTAGTATGAAGCATGAAGCAGGGATATCAGACAAATCAAGGCTTTTGACTGCATTGATTTGTTTGCAATTTAGTGTTTTTTGCACAGCCATGGTTGGGCATTGAAGTTGAGTTTCATGGTTGTTACACTGATAGAAAAATGCTAAGTGTACTGAATGTTTCACAAATGTACCTTGATAATGTACATTTCTGTTTCACAGAAATATGAAGGCCAGTGGGAATATAACAAAGAAAAACTGTTAACAAATCTGTGTCCCGCACTCCCATTGGCTCCCAGTAGAAGTTAGTTTTTGACCAAGGTCACTCTGGTCTCAGCTAGGAGATAACTTATCTGTCACTCAGCAAATGACGACGTATTTTGGGTGAAACATGCATTGTGCTTAAATGCTGGTATTTTTCTCTGTTTGGTGAATTCCACTCCCAGAATCCTTGAGTTTTATGGGATTCTGTGAAGTGTTTGAACAAAAAGATTTTCTCACACTACTTACACATGTATGCCATAAAGGTGTTATACAGTAAGATAAATCTACTACCCAAATATGAGCATATACTACTCCTACTACTACTCCTACTAATAT
>JAPTGZ010000005.1:41678142-41694127 GCA_029814645.1 Fowleria isostigma
TCATGATTTCTCGTGACAGAGAGGCTGTTCGATCCTGCACCAGTGGTTGTTGAGAACCGTCCCTCAAGGCAGAGAGAAGAGCCACTTCTTCCTTTTTTTCTCAGCTCACAGAATCTGAGTCAGCACTGTTACAGCAAGTTCAATCGCAACACTGCAGTTTCTCAAGGCGTAGTGATGGTAAGCAAATGTGCAGAAGTTGTGAAGGCTTAATGAAAGAAAATACTTAGGCCACATGTTCTGAGTGAATTTTCAAATACAAAGTTTCTGACTTCCCTAAATACTGCAACTAGTGGTGAAGCGTTCACTTCAGTGTGAGGATGTCGTTAAAAGTTTAGTGTGATTAAAGTAAAAAAAGAAAATACTTCTAGTCACTGGGGTTACTAGTAAAGCACCCTCCTACAGAAACCTGTGTGTGAGTGTGCATAAACTACTGAATCCAGGCAACTATCACAGGGCTAACAACCTGCTAATGCTGAGAGATGTAGGATTGCTTCTTCAAACAGTGACCCTTAAACTTAAGTACATGTGGTGCTTGAAACAGGCAACGGTACACAAAAGGCATTTGTTAAAAAAAAAAAACAAAAACATGAAAGGAAAAAAAAAAAGTAATATGCACTTAAAAAAAACAACTTAAAAACAAAGTTTTTTTGGCAGCCGTGCATCTGTGGTGATGCCTGCAATACAACTGAGATACACAAATGACTCCCCTGAAATCTTAACATGTCGTCATCATACTGGTTGTGACAGAGTGCAGGCATGAAGGGGAGGTTAAACCTAACATGTGCTGCTCCCCCTCTGCAACCTCCTCTTTAAACCCCAGATTAGATTATTAATAAATCCACCAGGTGAATCAAGGCTTGACTGTAACTGTTATGCCGTTGAAGAATATACAGCATTAAGGACATTCGGCTTGAGCTCAGGAATGGTTAAACTAACACATACCGTGTATCCCAATGAAAGCCACACATATTAATTCCATATTAACTCAAAAAAGTTAATTCACACTGCGAACAACCTGAATAAAAGTGTCTCTTCAGGGCCGTCCTCGCGCAAAAAAAAAGGGGGGGATTTGTCTTTAGAGGTGGATTACGAATCACAGTAAATGTGGTAATACATACTACAATGCCAATACTTCATTTAGAAACTTTACGCAATAATGACACAGTGAAACTAGACAATAGTCACGGGAATTTTTGTCCACAAATAAGGTCTCGTCTCCCACTGCTTTAAAGGCTTAACAACCCAAACAGAGACTTTTAAATGGCTAAGAATGTGGATTACATTATTTCTGGTTTTGGCACAGCCCCCCCCCCCCAAACTCCTCTCTTCAATCTACAAGCAATCTACATAGTTATCCTTTGGTTAATTAAAAAAAAAAGCATATTAAAAAAAAAAAAAGAAATGAGCAAAGGTTAGCTAGATTTTTCCCTCTGAATAAGAGTGCTCGCTGTTTGCAGCCCTTGTTGGGATGAGTTTTACAAACCCAGACTGTGGTTTAGTAGGGGGTTTAGCGTGTTAGGCTTCTCAAAGGCTCTTCTGATGATCACAGTGGTTTAGAATTCAACTAGCGGGAAAATGTTCATGTAGAATGAGCAACAAGAGGAGGACCCTGGTGTCTGGTCTCATGTATTGGTTTTATCCATTGTTCCATGTCTTTATGGTCAAGTCTCAGGCGTCAAGGTGTGGCTGGCAAAAAAACTGTCAGGTATCAAGATCCTGAAGGAAACAGAAAGAAGACTGTTAGCATTAATATAAATAGCTAATTCTCCTCACAAGCTGTATGTTACAGACAAGCCATAACCTCATTATGTCACTCCTTAAACCCTGACCAAATAGAAGCAGGTGGTCAGGGGAATTACATAAATTATGACAAAATTACTTTCTGTATTGAACTAAAAAGTGACATTAAAAACTTTCTGCTATCCAACTCAGTCTCAACATACAGTCGCAGAAAAAATTAGATCAAAAGTCATATAAAATAAGGGTCATGCAATCAAGTACTAATTTCTATGTGTATCATGTACGAGAAATAAAAACATAGAAACATAGAATGCCTAAAAGCACTGTTTTTGTCAGTATAATGCCAAGGCTATTGATGTAAGAACTTGTGTGATTTTGGTTATTATCAAGAAAACCATGGAAAATATATAGATATCAGCTCTTCAATAGAACTCTTACTAGCTATTTTTGTTGTCCAAACTAATGTATGGTTTATGTGTCCCCCTTGTTACTCCCTTTGTCTAATATGTGTGCCTCTAAAACCTGTTGTCCTCCATGTGCCTGTAATGTGTATGTCTAAATGTTAATGTGATGTCTGCCTGTTTTTCTCTAATATGCCATATGCAAAATTGGATATGATGATGATGTACAAGATCTGTCAAGACAAATTTCTCAAAGGGGACAATAAACTAACATTATGCTGTAATCAATTTACGTCCATGGCTGAAGATGACCTGTATGAAAATGTACCTGTAAAATATTGCTAGTTATATAAATACATGTAAATTTTATGTAATTGTATGTAATGTATGGACATAGTTTGCCTGCCCCCCCCCCGCATTAGATTTTACTGAGGTCTTATATCAAACTCAATTTGGCTATTTTATTGATAAACATGACAAAGACAGTAAGCATTTAGGACAAGTTTACAGTTTGGTTCAATCATAGAACAAGGAATGTAAAAAAAAACAAAAAAAAAACCTACCAAATAATTTAATAATTAGTACTGTAATTACTGGTATTTTTCCAATAATTGTTCAATCAAACATAAATGTACATTGGTGCAACAACATAATTTACAAAATCCCCCTGCTGATTAAAAACAAAGATAGTGAAATTGCAGTTCTAATGATGAGGTGTTGTTTACCTGGAATTAATAGAGCACTGGAGTTAAAGGTGAATCTCATCTGTAGCTCTTTTGCTGCTGCATCAGACCGACGTTCTCATACACTCTGGAGCTGTCCTCCCTCATCCTGCATATCAGCACATTCATACTTTGATGAGACACAACAGACAATACTCAACAAGCACACAGCAACTGGTTTAATGTGAATTAAACAGCTGAACCATGAACCTCCTGTTATTAAGAACATTACTTACTCTGTGCAAGTGGGAGTGGGAATAGGAGTGCAAGGGGGCAGTGGGCTCTGCTCTCCTCCCGTCAGGTCAGACAAAGAGTACTTAATGTTGGTGTACTCACGCCCTTTAATCTTACTTTTCTGCGGAAAAATAAATAAGAGGAAAGTCAGAGACAAGACTGAAAACCTGAAACATGTGAAGGTGTGTCGCCGGATGCTCACCTGTTCTTCTTCTATGCGTCTCTGCAGTGTTTCGATGTAATGCTGTACGGCCATATAGATGAACCTGTACTGAGCCTCAGTCTGCACCATCCCAGAGCGCTGAGATCGAACCATCTGGATGGTCTTTGGAACGTCAATGTCACAATCCACCCCTGTAGCATACAGAAATTATTTCAATATTTTACTTCAGGTAAACCAGACATACAGTAAATATACAGGTATTTTATACATATATGCAGACTTACCTTTTTCTCTGATCACATCTATAAGAATGTCGATCACTATGAATGTTCCTGTCCTCCCGATCCCTGCACTGAGCACCACAAAATATTCTCTGTTATCGAGAAAAGTTTCCTCCGTGCATAATAATGTTGGACAGGTAGTCAGAGGCCTGTGTGTTTACCTGCAGTGTACCGCTATAGGTCCAGCGTCCAGAATGCTCTCCTGTTTTAGGTTGACCTCTTCTAAAAAGTCCAGCACGCCACCTGGGTCAGTGGGGACTCCGTGGTCCGGCCATGCCCTGAAGTGGTACTGCCAAACTGTACGTTCTGTGTTACCCTGACAACATGTCAAACAAGACCAACATGATCACCTATAGTTTTAATATGAAATCTGTAACAATCATGCTACAACTCGATTGACAGGTCACAATTTTAGGATAATGGAAATGTTTACATTATATTTAAATGTATTTAAATGAAAATGGACAACAATTCTGTGATTTCTGCTGTGGTCTGTAGTAAACAAGCTTGTTTCCCTATGTCTACAAAACCACAATGATTCATTCATAATGGTATGTTGAACCACAGTTCTGTCATTTTGAGATTCCATTTGGACATAATGCAATTTTAATAACATTTTTAATTAATAATCAACCTGATTTCTTCTGTCTGCGCACAAAAGGATCTTACCTGTCCGACTTTGGACAGTTTGAGTTCTCTTAAGATGTAGTCATGTGCTGCCGTCTCTCTGACGTTGCGAACACGCATGGCTCCATACTCCTTCAGAGCCGACATGTCTGGCCAATACTTAACACACTTACTCTGTAAAACAAAAATGAGACTGGATGTCATTTTGATTCATAAACTGCATCTAGACATTCATTTTATTTAACACATTTATTAGTAAAAAAAAAAATTATAGACCAGTGCTTCATTTCACTGACCTTTCCTCTTTCCACCTCTTTCGTAGTCATAACAATAACACGAGAGTTTTCCTGAAACACCATCCTCCAGAAGTCACTGATGGTGTTCTGCAGACAGCCCTGAGTGGCAATGTAGGACTTCTTCACCTTAGTACTGTTACACTTTGAGTCCAGCTCCGGCTGCAACCGCACACAAACACAGTTACAGTAACATGTAGCTAACAGAAAAACAAAGCATGAAATCAAAACCAGAGCACAAACTGACTGAGGGGACAAGCTGCCCAAACATAGACACTTAAAAACATCTTAATTTTGTCATAATTAGTGATAATGAATCATAACAGTGTGTAAATGTGTATTATCCTGAGAATGAAGGGAGTTTACCATGGCAGCAGATATTACCATGATGATATTGGCGTTGATATAGTCAGAGCCAGGCTCATTTGGGTCCCCATCATTCAGCACCACACGTGTGTGGTCGACTAGAAACAGAAACAAAACACTACAGTTAGTGGTCTTTGAAAATCCCCTCTGGGGATCCTTGAACTATTACACTGAAAGCTTGTTATGGTGAAAGTGCAGGCAGGTTTTTTTTCCCCCACTCACAAGGCAGAATGTTCTTGTATCTGTTCTTGTTTTTGTTCTCTGCTCTCTGGCCTTCTTTGCGACTGTAGAGCAGCTTGCACTCTTGTTGCTGCAAGGTCTGGATGAAAAACAAAGAATCTCAACATGCCACTTCTGACCAACAGCATTTTTTTATAACACTTCTAGTTGACACAAACATTTTTTTTTTCTTAAAAAGACAATAGAGTTGACACTCTTCAAAGCTATGGTAGTGCCACTCACCTCAAATTCTTCCCAGAAGCCCTGTTTGACCTTGTCAGTGGCCTCTGCCAGTTTACTGAGCTCCCTAACGCGACTTTCAATTTCTGCTGCGTTGATGCGAGTAGTGTTCAGGGGCTGCACAGGAGAAAGGTCTACATTAGTACAGAGTTTCTACACATTTCGACAAGCTGAATGCAAGATTTTAAAAACAATTAAAAAGGCAATTTAAGACCAATTTCATGTCCACAATGGAAAAAAAAGTTACAACTTACAACTTGCAGAATTATCTCAAGACTACCTCACACTAACTTAGTGTCCTACCATAAATCTTGACCAGGCTGTGCAGTTTGCTTTAGTGGCTAGTAATACCACATTGATGTCCATTTGTAGTAGAGTCTAAAGTTAATGCAACTGAATGTCAACCCTTTTTAAATTTACAAAAATCCCATTTAAGCCAACTTTATTAACATAATTTCTGTCAATTTATTTTGAATGTTTTTTTAAAAATAACCACAGAACCCCCTGTAGAGTTTCCCAATTCTTTTAAACAGCAGACTGAAATAAAAGAGTCTGCTTCTGTTTCATTTTCTGTTCAGCACATCTTTCACTAATTGATTAAATCCAAGCACCAATGCCATTATTTGACATACAATGATATAAAATATGTGATATGATCTCTTGATCTAGAAAATAAAGAAAAAGGCTTACAAATTGAGCTGTGTTCAAAAGTATAGTAGTGTGAATACTGAAGGAAAATAAACAATCATCCTAAATGATTTTAAATGGGACTCTTAGTCTCACATTTAAGTGCATATTTCTAAACTTGACACAGCGGTACCTGTTTGAGCTGCAGCACAGTGCCCAGAGTTTCCACCATGGGGTTCTTTTTGTAGTGCTCTACCAAGTCGGTGAGGGAGTCGAACTTCTCCCCTCCTCCCACGTCGTACTTCAGGTCATGCTAAATAAAAAAGACACAGTCGTATCAGCACCAATGACAGACATGACTCATAAAACCACTCCACAACATGTGAACTATAAACAGCAGAGGTATATAAGATACCACAATAGTATTTTAAGTCTACTTTGAATATGCTGAAGTAGTGGACAGGACAAAAGACAACGGGAAGAGGCAGAGGGGTGTAGTGACCTGGCAGCGGATCATGACATGAGTGACTTTGGGTTTGCTGTCGCTGCTGTCCGTCTTGTCATCTCCAGTTCGGACTGACAGAACAAAATCCCCAGGATGGCTCTGGCTCTCTCTCACCAGGAAGCTGCCATTCTTCCCTTTCTCTGTCAGCAGCTTCTCTGCCTCCCTGCCTGACAGATGTCCATGGAACCACCTGACACAAGACGTTCAATGTGAAACATGATTCTGCTGGATTTGGTTCTTCAGATCAAAAAATAACTAAATAGGTGAAAACTCTGATACAGCTGTGATTGTGTTATGATGCAGGTCTGGACTCAGTCATTCTCTGAGAAACATCAAAGAATGTGTCTATTCATGTGTCTGTTCCACATGTCATTTTAATCAAAATACAATCTATTTCTTTTAGGTTAGAAAACTTTTTTTGTGAAATTTAAGTTTTTTGGAAAGGTAATGTTTTTTTTTACAGCTAAAACATAAATTTTAACAGTTACTAAATGTATTATTTTTAACAGTGTCACAAGATGATCAGATCACTTTTTTTTGGTGGTGGTCGCACCCAGGAACAGCTTCACTTATTTTTAGCGCAACATAAAATGTAAACAAATAAGTGCATCATATTTTTTTCCTCATAGACCCCCCTGATTAGATCACAAGACTGAAACTGCACGTTTCATTTGTGAATGTGAATAAAACTAATGACTGCATTGCTTGCCCCAAGGTCTTAAACCACAGCAGCTTCTCTTTTTAAGCATAACAAGGCATATTTTCTTAAGTTAATTATTTGTGGCGTATATCATTTTCTGTATTTAACTTTCTTTCAGTTTAACTCTGTAAATCTGTAGATTTTATCATCCATCACATATACAGACGACTCTAACAAGGCTTCCCTTTGCAGTGTATTTACATGCAACATACAACTAACAAGTATTTTATTTTTTCATTATATTTTTGATTAACCGAGTAGTCAGTCATTTGGACTTGAACATGTAAAAAAAAAAATAAAAAATTGTTAAAAAGTATTTTACAAAGCCAAACAAGGTCTTGTTTTAGTCACAACCCAAAGTTATTAATTTTACTGCTGCAGAAGTTGAAAGGAACCAGGAAATAGTTGTATTTAAAGCAAAAGAATCTGAGAATTTTTACTGTACTTTTACTCTACAAAAAATTATTTCAACCAATTATTACCAACACAATTTTTGATTAATTTAGTGAGAAAAAGTAATTGTTGTAGGCCTAGTATAAAAAAAAAAAATTCTGTGAACAAATTCTTTAAAAACTTAAATAGTCACAAAAACTATTACATGCCTTTTTTTTTTTAGATCAATCTTTACACAAACAGTAAAATCTAAAAACATCTGTTGGCACTTTATTATAGTCACTAAAGTATAGTTTTGCTGAGTGATACAACAGCTCTGGAGTAAAACCTACAAACACACCAAACAGAAAATGGTAACTCGTAGAAATAGGTAACCCAAAACAAGCTGGTGATGCATTTAAGTAAATACACAAAAAAATAAACTTCACTCACCTTTCTGAGGTGGGGTCTGCACAGTTGAGTGGATACTTGAGCTCAATAACATCTCCATTTTTCTCTTTCAGTTGCCCATGATGCTCCATGTAATACTGCACCAGTTCAGCAAGAGTGGCAAACTTCTCCCCACCATAAAGGTCATAGTAGTCCCCTGTGTTTTGGATCTTAATATGGGTGACAGCTCCATTTCGCCTAAAGAAAAGTACAATTATTTAAAGACATGTTAAAAATGTTATACTATTAACAAAAAACATCAAACCACCATTTTATCTGTTTCTAACTCAATAATATAATTTAAATCTTACTTAACATTTATGTAGTTAAACATAAAACTGGAAAAATAATTATGTATTTGACATAAAATGTTACATCTATTAAACACATGTGAGGACAATACATTAAAAATACAGAAAAACAGCAGACAAAAATTTACAAAGGACACACCACATGTTCATGCAAAAGGCCTTCTGGTCAATCATCCAGAAAAACATAATAAAAGGTGTTTATTCCAACAATAGATACTGAAGTATAGAAGAAAATTTTACTTTTATCTTCAAAAATATTCATATGTAACATATTCAGAGAAATGCAGTATAAAATATAAAAAAGTGTTAATATATATCCATACATGTACAGTAAATATACAGCAGGAGCCTATCCACACTGCCAGAAATGTAAAACTGTTTTAGGAACAAGAATTCACTGCCTCTGGGAATGTGAAATAATTCAATAGTTTTGGCAAATTATGTGCTGAGGTTAGTGTGGTAATTAAACAACAATTACAACCTAATCCATTAATGTGTCTATTGGGTTATATTTCTGATTCACTGAGAACACATAAGAACACTGTTTGCTTTTTGCTTATGATGGGTCGAAAGGCTGTTATGACCAAATAGATAGGAGAAGAACCTCCTTCAGTACATCTGTGGAACTTTGATATCACATTATATTTTTCTGGAAAGACTAAGATTTTATATCAATGATGAGAAGGACCTCTTTACAATAACATTTGACAAAGTGCTGAAGTACCTGGGGACTCCAAATGCAACTACCTGAAATGGACCTAATAAGGACTTTTAACATCACTGCTGTGGATGTATTTTGGATTTGCTACATATCTCATTTCATACAACCTGTATATATATACTGCGCTGGACTGTTTTAATTTTGGAAAAGTTCAATGAAAAAGAATGTTAAAAAAAGGGTTTATTCACTGAGTGACCAATATCTTAAAAATTTGAAAAAAAGAACTTGTGGTAGACATCAGTATGAAGTGACCTTGAAAAACATACTTTATTGCCAGATTGTTCATGTCTGGCAGAATGTGCACAAAAACAGATAGAAATCTATTCATCTGAACCAGAAAGCACCAGTTTCCCTGTGGAAAAGTCTCAGTTTCCAACAAGAGGAACATGACTTGTTTTGTTCCATAGGAAGTAAATATGGTGTGTGATGAGAGACTGTACAGTTAAAATATGAGACTGTTATAAAAATAACATTGGCCTCATCAGCTAGACTGAGTTAATGATACTTCATGTTAAAAATTTATGACTTAAGAGGCCCCGAGATAAAAACCACAAAATGTTTTTGTTAGATCTTCCTAGTTTGGATAATACATGCCTCCCACTATCACTGAACATAGTTGGCCTTGGAAAACTTACTGTGTGTATGTATACATGATGTATATATGCATAGTGTCTACATTCCCAAGCCTGAACAGGTTTGGTGACCATGGAGTTAAACACTTCCACAGTGGTAAATATTTCTTTGTGTGAACTTTTTTTTCTATTAGCAAATGTGCATATTACTGCATATATAAAAGTGCATTAATTGACAAATTTGGGACCATAATACTGGAAAACTGTATCACTTCATTAAAGTTTAAATAACTAAAACACAAGCAGTTGAGTATTTTCACATCCAACAGACCTAAGGCCACATCAATGATGATTTGGAGTCATATTGAATCTGTACACCAATCACTTATCACTTATTAATTAGCTGTGAAAGAGCTTTCACAGCTAATTAATAAGTGATAGTCACAAGAAAACCACCAGCTTTATCAGGCTGATATCTGGCAGTATACAGTCAGTTTACCAGAGTAGTTTCCTTGGTAGCTGCTGCAAACAATGCTGTTATGAAATGATCCAGAGTCGGGTAATAATTATCTGTTCACCACTAAGACAACACCTTTCACAAGATCATTTGATTTCTTGGGAGTGTACATATATTATACAACTTACAACACAGACAAATGAAGCATGCCAGCCTTAAAATCTCTGCTCTATGCTATTAAATGAAAACATATACTGTTCAGGTGAAGATATTCAGGCATTTAACAGCCGTATGCTAACAACTGTAGTTAAAATACAGTGTGCGATAGACAACTGAAGACACTTGTTTAAAGGTCTGACTTACCGAACTGAGAGCGTAAAGTCTCCTGGATTACTCTTACTTGGCCTGGCTAAAAAGCTCCCATCCACCCCTCGAGTCAGCAGGAGGTTTTCAGCCTCCACACCTGTGATGTTGGGGTGAAACCACCTGACAGAGAACAGGAACAGTGATTTATAAGATAAAATATTCCTTTATTAGTCCCACAAGGGGAAATTCAAGGTTTACAGCAGCAAGAGTGGAGTACGAACAGAGCAGACAAAAGCAAAAACAAAGAGCAAAATCAAAAGTATGTAAAGACAAAAAATCTATGAATACTATTTATAGTTGTGCACAAGATTCTCTTTCGTACACCTTTACACGCATATGTATAGACATGTAAACACATTTTACATACGAGTACAGTTTATTGATTTGTTATTTGGATGGTTTAACACATGGTTTATTTGTTGCAGTTTTTATTGTGGAGTCTGACAGCTGCAGGAAAGAACGACCCGCGATTCCTCTCCTTCACACACTTGAGGTGTCTCATCCTGTCTAAGCATGCATGTCTACAATCAGTCCCTATTTACAGTATATACACAGCATGTACCCTAGACTTCCTTGGCTCAATGCATACTGCTGTGTGTTAATCAGGAATCCCTCCTCAGTTCCTTCTGAGATTTCGTATATTATTCCTTAGAGAGATTTATTTTTAGATGATCTTCTCAAACTAGAGGTTTGAGAATGTCATATACTACTCAGATGGTTAAGCCTTCTAAGACAAATAGGAGACTTGGGGCTAATTAAAGTGAATCTGCTCAACTTGGGCGTATTAATAGTTTTAAATGAGGCTGAACAGCTCATCCCACAACAGACCTGTCCAGGATGATTTATTAAGCTAGGTGCCTGTGTATGGCTTTCAGTGGTAAAACTCTCCTCGCCGTTGTCTTTTGCCAACTTGTTTCTGTGGAATATAACTAATTAGGTCAGTCGTAATGGCTTGTTAACAGCTTTTACGGTGTTTACAACACATCTTCTAACTAAGCTCGAAGTTGCCGGTGAATGCTAAATGATGCGGCGGTCCTCGGCTAGCCATTTCACTTTTTACCAGCACCGCCGCGCCACCCCGGGCTTGTTTACCGACCAACCCGCATCCAAACAGCTGAGTTAAGTTAGTTAGCTGGCCCAGCTACCATTATCAGCAGACATTGTTTTCCAGACAGCCCCCCCCTTACCTCCGAGATGTCATTTTTTCGTTCCTCACTTCCTCGCTGGCAGTTAGCAGGAGCTTCAGCTAGCTGGCTAACGTTACCGACCGTCTGTACGTAAATCACAGGATAAAGTGCTTCATCGGCTCACACCCGGTCAAACGGACACCAAAATGTAGACATCGACTGCTAATTTTAATAGCGTGCACTAAAAAAAAAAGTCTCTAGGCCTCGGCCCCGGAGACTTCAGAACAAGTCGATTATTGGACGTCACCAAACATGCGACAAAATAGAGGTTGCTCAGATATTTACACCCTGGGCGGCCGGTTTTCACTGGGTCCTCGCCCCACCAGGATGAAACCTCGGAGCTCGGCCCGTTCGGCGGACGACGGGACATGAATTAAAGAGGCCTATCACTTTCACTCCGCGCATGCCCACTGAAGACCATATTATGATTACACGGTGCAACCTGAGCAGCCCAGTCCGCGGAGAAAATAATAGCGGCACTCACGAAAAACCCTAAAAATGAACCAAGACAAAAGCATAAACTCTCTAGGATATTAAATGTATCAGTGAATAGTATATATGATTAAAAGTAAATAAAAGTCAATTGCTGAACTTTTTTTGACATGGAATATGGAAATTGATCAATCTTAAGCAAGACAATTGAGAACTTGAAACTACTATATGTATCATTTTGATGTAATATATAATTCATTACAAGTTATACATTTTCAACTCCATGGATATAGCTGGTAGCTCTTAAAACTGCGTATCACATGCAAGACAGGTTTTAATAAGGTCTTTTAACTCTGGAACCCTTCTTTTGCAACTTCCGCTTCATGACATGTTGCTGGCACTTAAAACATATAATTTCCTTTTAAGGATAAAAAAAAAACAAACTAAAAAATTACCAAGGGAGGCATGCACAATGAAACTGAATCATGCAGTGTTTGATATTGAATAAAGAAGGGACTCACTCAGCATTTCTCAAACCACAAACAAGAATAACTTCATTTAACAGTTTTGTTTGTTATTGTTTTAGTCATTAAATGTGTCCATTTGTGGTAGATTTCCATTGCCTGGCTAAATTTAGATACTGTATTGCTTAATCCCAAAGCTTAGCTTACTTTTATGACAAAACAACATAAATATACATTCTTGTGTGAAATTAGATATCAATTAAATAAATGTACAGTTAAATCTACACTCTGTTGAGATTTGTTTTGGGATTACTGTTGACATTCGCGTTCTGCTCTATTTGTCCCTCGTCGTGTGCCGTTTAACCCGTACGTGGCAGTCACAGAGCAGTACACAGCAGCCGAGGCTGGAGCGGCTACTCTCCTGCAACAGCTCAGTCATACAAACTGACATCCTGCTTCCCTGCAGGATTTACTGAAGCAACGGCAATCTTTATATTGTCAGACTTACACCGACGCTTGTTTTACCATACTTAAACCATGTTTACCTTGTCGGAAGTAGTTGTTTTGTTGGCCGTCCTGTGTGCCACTGCGTCCGGCTACTTCGTTAGCATAGACGCCCATGCCGAGGAATGCTTCTATGAGCGGGTCAACTCCGGCACCAAGATGGGCCTCATGTTTGAAGTAGCTGAAGGAGGTTTTCTCGACATCGATGTTGAGGTATGGTGTTCTCCTTTCACAATGAACCAATCCTGTAGCTTCAGAAAATACGTTTTATTTCGGTGTGGCAGCCATGGTTACAGCCTACATAAGGCCTGTGCTAGCGTTAGCTTAGCGGCACCGTCTGCGCAACATTTTGTAAGGCTAAGACACCTAATTAGCTGCCACTTCCATTAGTGCTGTCACTTCACTGCTGTACTCATAACAAGTAAATATATATATTAGAAAGTACAACCACGTCTTAGTATAATGTATACCACTATGCGATTAAATTAAAATAGCAGGTGCTCATTGTCATAAATGCAGGAAGTTCTTGCTACCTTAAGCTAGCTGACGATACTCTTGTATTTAATTTGTTACATTACGGAATTAAATGTATTGGTTCAGTATTAGAGAGGAGTGCTTTGTTGACATAATAGTTAATAATTTGGTTGCCATGACTTTTTATACTCAGGTGGTTGCTACCATATGTTAACACAGAAGCCATCAGTTCATTAGTTTTTAGATTAATAATTGCTGACATCTTACAAGTATTCTGTTGCTCATTAAGGTAAAATGGCCAACATCATTTTATTTTGCTTGTTACGATGTATAATTTGTAATTTTTGACTCTTGTAACCTGACTAGTTATTTGGCTTTGACTAAACAAAGCTGCCACCTCCATTCTTGCTGCCACTTCACTGCTGTGAATATCATTTTGGTGATTGTGTAACTAAAAGGTAGATAAATATTAAAAGTCTGGTTAAGTCTAAACAGGTAAAAACAGACATTGAAGATCATTACTGCCATATGGTGTGCAAGTTTTTTCAAATACTGTGATTTGCTTTCATTTTTTTATAGATAACAGGGCCTGATGGTAAGCAGATATATAAAGGGGACAGGGAGTCCAGCGGGAAATACTCAGTAGCAGCACACATGGATGGAACCTACAAGTTCTGTTTCAGCAACAAGATGTCCACCATGACTCCTAAGATCGTCATGTTCACTATTGACATTGGAGAGGCACCTAAAGGCCAAGACATGGAGACAGAAGGTATGAGTAGAGTTAACCATGCCTACATATTATGTGTGTGTGTGTGTGTGTGTGTGACACTTAGATCTCAAAACTTTCCAGCAACTGTTTTCTGTCATTTCATTCCTTGTTAGTTTCTTCTTCTTTGTGACTTTGTTCTGGGTGGTCTTTTCCTCCTTGTAGGTGGTGACAGCTGGGATGGTAGGGCTCAAGAGTTTGTGATGCACTGCAGAGTTTTCTCTCTAACCAGTATTGTTTATTTAGTTTAACCAAATGTTTTATTGGCACATGTAATCAGGAATCTGTGATGTTTGTAAATGGTTTGATGACTTGCACAGTGGTATTGTGTATGATCCTGGTTAATTGCTGAAGGTGCATTCAGTTGGGATCTGTGCACACAACGCACATGTGTGAAAATATTGTGCATGTACTCCATACTCCATGCATGTTTTTATACTTTAACACAACTGTAACTTGTAAATGATAGACCTTTTTCCATTTTTCAGCTCACCAAAACAAACTGGAGGAGATGATCAATGAACTGGCTGTTGCTATGACAGCTGTAAAGCATGAGCAGGAGTACATGGAGGTCCGTGAGAGGATACACAGAGCAAGTGAGTCTATAAGCGAGTAAGAATTTACACCAAGATGTAGTTTGTTGTGTCAACTTCATATGTGGAATTTAATAAACTTTCTTTTTCTCCCTCTAGTCAATGACAACACAAACAGCCGAGTGGTGCTGTGGTCATTCTTTGAAGCTCTGGTTCTGGTGGCGATGACACTTGGACAAATTTACTACCTGAAGAGATTTTTCGAAGTACGGCGAGTGGTGTAGTGTGATTCCTGATCCTTCTGTGTCCTCCACTGTTTTCTCCAACACCAAGACAGATATTTACACTCTGCAAATGAGACTGGCAGTTTGAGCAAAGCCTACATATAATTGGATCTCCAATGATTTGATCTGCTGTTACCTGTTTGGTTATTTCTTCATAAGTGTACAATTTGGTTTTTTTTTTGGTTTTTTTTGTTTTGTTTGCAACAGGAGGCCAAACATTGCTGAGACAGATGTCAGTTGTCATTAGAAGTTTTCTGTTTAATTTGACAGTTCTTTTTCAATACTGTTTAATAATAATCTCAGTTTAGTACCAATTGAATTGCCAGTGCAGTTTTGTCTGTGTGAATGACTGAGGCTCATAATTTTGTGTAAAAGCAGTCACCTGAAAACTTAGAAATGCACATCAGTGGGTTGGCATGTGTGGAATCGCCACAGGAGAATGTAACCCCTTATAATATGAAACATTTTTCCACTGATAAAATGATATTAGCCTGATGTCAGAGATGCAGGGAGTTTTGTTTTCATGGTGTCAGTCAAGTTGAACAATGTACAAGCACATTGTGTGATATCTGTACATTATGAATTGCTCTCAAACAACAAATTGCACTCCTGTTGAATATGTCTAAATGTCCGAAGGATTTACTTTATAGCTGGTCTTTAAGGGAAAATGTACAGCTTCTAGCTCTTTTGATTCTTAGAAATCCATGCCATGGGGGGGATGACACAACTCCCCATGTCGTTCAGAAAATTAAACAACGGGCGAGTGGTTCTGTACGTGATTTTCAGCCACTTAATGGATCCACTCAACAACAAGACTTTGGAAAACCAAGTCGGAGCTGGATTCAAAACTGAACTACATGGGGGTGCAACTCCAAAGCAAAGTGTAGAGGAATACTGAAATACTTGTTACATGTTGATTGATTGGGGGGGGGGACTGACACCGAATGACTGGTGTGGGCTTTAGTTGCGTC
>JAPTGZ010000005.1:41726777-41749540 GCA_029814645.1 Fowleria isostigma
TCTCGGCTGTATCGGTCCCGCGCATGCGCAGTGTCCTCTCTGTGCGCTCTACTGTTTGCATTGTGTCTGAACTGCCGGCGAGCTTTAAAAATATTATACCCACCGCGGCAATGTCGGGCAGGTCAGTCCGAGCGGAGACCCGGAGCAGGGCAAAAGATGACATCAAGAGGGTTATGGCCGCTATTGAGAAAGTACGAAAATGGTAAGAAAACAAGAGAAAAGAGCAGGCTTCGTTATCTAACACGAGAAAGGCTCGCTTGTTGGGGGAGGAGAGGGAAGGAGCGAGAAGGAGTGAGGGATGAAATTGAAAGAAAGGACATTTTTGAACGGGATTTACGGCAGATGTACTTGCGGCTCAGGTGCACCGGGGCGCACTAGTGCGGTGCACCAGCCCGTCGTGTGTAAGCTAGCAGCCGTCCAACATACAGCCGGTGTGTGGGTTTTTTTCCTAGATTTTAACGGCAGGGTTGAACCCAGAAGCCATTTCGATGCAGTCACATGAAGCCATTGCTGTCCGCCGTGGAGCTGGAAGCCCAGGCGGCGGGTTTCAGCAGCAGGACGGGGCCGAAGCACCACAACTCTACACTTGGAAACAATTTGACGACGGCGCTCTAGAGTCGGAGTAGTTTAGTCCGTCTGGAGTTTTAAATTAAGCGCTTTGAGTCGCCCTTTAGGTCCGGGAAAGGAGAAGGCACGGTGGGGGTTGGGAGAGGGAAGTAAGCCGCCGTAGTGCATGGCTGAACACATACCGACTCGGTGTCCACGTTTAACACCGAAAACACCGACTTATTCCCCCACTTAACACGACCCCGTGTTCATGCGGGAGATGCGTGTTTGTGGTCGGGCAGGTGGAGGAGCCGCATGGTGGCGTCATTTAAAGAGAGGAGCGGGTTTTATCACGGGTTTCATCAAGTGTCCCCAGGTCAAAGTCAGCACAAGTTAGTGGTCTGACAAGAATGGAACTGGAAAACAAAAGAAACTAAGTTCAGCTTAAGGATACATCTATAATAAGATCAACAATACTACACACACTCCCATTTATAGATGAATTATTTTATTATTCTAATTATCTCTTATCTGTGATGCAGAGATGACAGGTTTATAATAATGACTCTTCGCTCTCAATGAAAATATAAATTACATTAACTAAAGTAGCATTAATTTAGTTTGTTCAAATATACTGGATTTATAACCCTATAAAAAGTATACATTTAATGAGTTAACAGTACATTTATACATATTAATGGTAATAATCTCCATGCTCAGTACGATTTATACAATTCATCCTTTTTTAAAGCTTTTTGCGTTATGACATACATTTCTTTTTATCATGTCATAATATATGCAAATATAAATATAATATACGGACAAAACTATTGGTACTTGTTGAATTCAGGTGTTTCATTACCAGATTTTGATAAGAATCTTGATATAATATATAAGCTATTGCCTTGCTAAACTCCATAAGGAAAATATAGCTTACCTGTAGTGCTGTTTTAGTGTTGTTTTTAACCCTTTGTTTTGTTTTGTTTTTGTATTGGTTTGAAATCCTGCGGTTTTATTTTTAAATTTTATTTTTATATTTCTTTTTACCTGTACTGAGTATATGTATTTTATTATAAATGTAGGCATTTGGTTGATTGATTGATTGTATTTGTGTGTTGCTCCCACTTTTGCACAACAACTGCCCCACTGAGGGCAAATAAAGGGACTGACTGATATGTTCATATCATAATTGTCATTGCTATTACCTTTATGTCATGTTAAGGACATTTAGTTTAGATTTCCATCTGTTCTCACAAAAATATTAGATTTTTTTTTTTTGTAATTGTTTTCATGTTCTACCTATAGATTACTGAAATGTTTGTCATATTCTGGCCATAAATAACCATTTTAATCCCCATGTATTGCTATGGTGTCTTCAACTCACACTCGGGAAGAAAAATCAGTGAAGAAATATTGATTTGACATTTATCGGGCTAGTTATTGACAAGTGACGTGAATATTCTTGTATTTTAATATTTCAATTAAGTGGGAATGCAGAATCCTATAGGATGTGACATGTGTGAGTGTATTAGTGCATTTCTTACTCAGTTTGAGTTCAGTTTCAGTTTATTGTCATTGCTATAAGACAATGAGATATCAATAGACACCTGACAGTTGGCATCACACACCAGTGCAAAAGATTATTCCTAAAGTACACATGTGAATTCCCCCCACACACACACATTTATGTGAACCAAAAAATATCAATATAATGGATTAACCTCATTGTATTTTAAACGTGTATCACATAAATGGTGCATCATGGCACTTACGTTGTCTCTATTCCAGTGTTATAATGTTGTATAGTTCTTTGGTTATTCTCATTTTACTCTACATTATGTCACATTACCTGGTAATAATATATTGTAGTTCACAGCCTTTCAGTCAACTTGGTTTTTTTCACACACAGGGAGAAGAAATGGGTGACTGTTGGAGACACGTCCCTTCGTATCTACAAGTGGGTGCCAGTAACGGAGCCCAAATCAGATGATGTGAGTTCAACCCCACCTTTGTTATTATATTAATAATGTCTTTAACTGTGAAGCTGAAAATCAAATTTTTTATAAAACAACAGGAGAACACTTGTCATTTGTATCTTTATTGTTTATAATTTTGATACATATTTTGATTTTTCTGGTTTAGAAGAACAAGAATAAGAAGAAGGGCAAAGATGAAAAATACGGCTCCGAGGTGACGACTCCAGAAAACAGCTCATCTCCGGGGATGATGGACATGCATGGTGGGTACCCTCACCTCTAACACACCCACAGCATGGACTGAAAATAAAAAAAATAATGGAAAAATATGTATATTGTGTCACAAGATTAATGCAAGACAGTCTCATCATGGCAAAAACCAACTGAAATGAATCTTTGTGTCGATGTTAGATGACAACAGCAACCAGAGCTCCATCGCTGACTCATCTCCAGTCAAACAGGAAAACAGTTGTAGCACCAGCCCCGCCCCAGAGCCCACCTCCGTGTCCCACCGGGACAACAGCGAGACCAAGACTGACCAGAGCCCTGACAGCAAGAGGGGTCAGACACACACACACACACACACACACACACACACAATGGGAGGGAAGTCTTAAACGATAGGCATATTAACTTCATCAGATGTCTCACACTGTGGACATTTAGCAGGTGGCACTGCGGCTGCAAAATTGTTCAGATGGATAATTAGCCACATCCTGTTTTTGTTTTCACCCCTCTGCTTGTGTCTGTCTTGAATCTTTTGGACAATTTATGTCACACTGATAAATAATAACACCCAAAGTTTCCCAACATTGATTACAGTCACATATTTACTCTGTAGCTGTGGTCACTGAGTTCCCACAGGTCTTTAACCATCTGTCATTTTCCTCCGTTCCACCTCTTATTCTTGAACTTCTGCTTTCTGTAATTTTTTTTCTATTGTATTTATTTGTTATTTTTTGTGATTTTTTTGCTGTGTTTATCAAACTAAATTGGCTTAAAAAAAACCTCTACTTTGCCTCTTATATAGGCCAGTATTAAAATCTCAGAAGTATAAAGTCAGTGAAACATATTGGTGCTGCAGAGACGCTTCTCTCTAAAACCCATTTTCTAGATGAACATTCTATAGAGAAGATGTTTGATTGTTATAGATCCAAGCAACAACCACATCATCATCATTATCATAAAAATGAAAAGCAAAAATTACCATTCCCACTAAAATTGCGACTCCTGTCACAATATCTGTTAAAATAAGCAGTCTGATTTTTCTTTCTCTGTCTCATCATTCAGCCCTAGCAGTTACCCTGTGTAACCACAGAGTGTCATCAAAGTGTTAAACACCATGTCTCACAACCTAATCCACTCCTATCCCAGGCCTTTGTTTTGTCATCTCTGTAATACCAGTGCTCCTGTTTTTTAAAGTCTCTCTGTGTTTGGATCCTCAGGTAAGACCATCCCTTCCTCAGAGACCTCAGAGAGAGCACAAAGTGCCAAGAGAGAAAGCCTGTCCTCAGGGGAGAAGGAGTCTTCAGACAGCAAAGCCACTCAGGTAAATACAGGAGCTTCTCCTTGATAAAGCACTGCTTAAGTTAGATAAATGTCATTTTACCTATTAGTATACTTGTCACGTGTTTCATGATTTGGTACATTGCTATTTTTCAATGTACCATTTCAGTCCCTTGTACGTTGTATTTTATGGGACGGATCCTGTCGGTGCCATGGGCCTGTTTGGATCTGGTGCCAAATCTTGGACCAGTTCTTTGTGTTTTGAGCCATGTCTCAGTCAGGAGAACTGATTTTGGAACAACACCAATACTTTACTGTTTTATAGCCCAGAATCACTCATTTCAGACACTGAGAGTGGGATTATCAAAATGAATGTAGACTTTATGACGATAAAAACCATCTACTGTAGGATCTGCTCTCACTAATCAGAGGAAAAGACAGAGCTTCAATATGGATGTGAAACTGAAGCTGACATTGCACTGTGAGAAAATGGATACACATCCATTAAATATCAAGTGAATTTGAAGCAAATATCTTTAAAAAAAAAAGGGAGGGAAAAGAGAAAAATGTTGACTGGCTGTATAGACTGTCACACATCACTGTATAAAGCTAAACAGTCAACTGTTGATATTTTCATCACTAATGTTAGGGATCATGTAACATGTTTGTTGTATTAGAAGTGACTTGATATCTGAATATGTACATTAACTATTTTATAAAAAGGAAAATAAAAGGGTTTTTTCTACATTGGAAGAGGGGTCAACATTTCTATTATTGCAGAACTTCAAAATGTACATTAAATTGATTTATGGTAAAACACTCTTATTGATACAATAATCTCAATTTCAACCTGATGGAAATGCAAAGGATTTCCAAGATAGTTGATAAGTTGAATCAACTCCAAACTAGTGTTAACACTAGACACCAGAACTAGTTCTAGGGCTGTGATGGGGTTATTAGATATAAGATACTTTATTAGTCAATCCACATCCTTTCAGTCTCCATTGTTAAGTGCAGTTTTAAATTGCAGTTAAATCAACTAATGCATCCTGTCTTGAGGTGCATACTGAATACTGAGCACAGACTCACTGTCCTCATGGCCAGGTACTTCTGTTTGATGTGTCACATTTCACAGAGGGGCCACTGGTCCACAATGGAGGGAAATAAAATGACAAATCACACAATAGTTGGAAAAGACAGAAGCCAAATGTAAACAATAATAAATAACTTCATCAAAAATCAGCAGCCGCTGCATGAAAGCGCTCAAAAATAGTTATATTCATATTCTGTAGTCAGTGATGATCTGTATTATACTATTTTTTTTCCTCTTCTTCTCATAGGACCTAGAGGATGAGACCCCACCCAGCAAGAAAAGCAAACTGGAGTCCTCATCTCAGGACTTTGAGGAGAGTTAAATGTTTGGGGCTGAGTCATTTCTCTCCTGCACCCTCCTCTCTCCTTCACTCCCTCTCTTTACCTCCCTCCATTAACCCAAGCTAATTTAGGGCTAATGGACACACCGGCTCTCCCCCCTGCCCTCTTTTTTTCTCCCTCACCTCCCTCCACCCAAACTTGTCAATACCAAAGGGAGAATGGACGTCTCTCTTCTCCCACCCTGACGGCTGTTCCCCTCAGATTTGCCACCTTTGCCCTGACACTCCTCTGCCACAGAGGGAGAATGGATATTACCTCTATTCACTGGTCCCCTCCGTGCTTCCTTCCAGTTCTCCACACTTTTTCACTAATGCCAAGAGAAGCTCTGAACCCAGGCTGCAGTCCCCCTCGGTGACCAGGGGCAGCGCTGTCGGCTCTGCTCAGCCCAGGCCAGGCCAGAAAGACAAAACACTGACCTGCATCTGTGACTAAAAGAGTTAACACTGGGGATTCGACGCTGATGTCCACATCAGTTTAGGATTAGGACGAGGTTGATCCTGGACGCTCCTCTGAGACCGCTTTCAATGTTTCACTGCTAACGGTTTAGCTCAGGATACTCAAGAGGCTAACCTGGTCTCAGATCTGCGTCTGCGGGGAACCTCGACCTAAGGCCACGTCACTTCAATCCTCCTGATTCGCCTCCTGTTAGACTAATGTTCTATATTTGTTTAGGAAACGTTTAGGGTTTTTTTCTCAGGAGGGTCAATGCACTGTTATGGTATGTCACAATCGATCACAGATAGATTTTGCTGCTGTAGTGGATGTCTTTTTTCTCTATCCATGAAAAGTTCTCCATTCACGTGTTTTTGATAGTTTGTGGTTTATAGAGGAAGAAGACGACAGTACTGGTCACCACACATTCTTGGATAAGTAGTGAAGACAGGCATAGGTAGCGTAGGTCCTGAAGGTGTGCCTTGAGTTGCTATGATTAAATACATGTTTTAGGTCAAGCAGGTTTTGAATTACATTTTTGGTGCCATGTTTGTTTTTTTTTGGCCTTATAATAATCACTAATTAGTTTGATTCAACATTCATAACTCAACTACGACAGGCTGATTTCATTTACAAGAATTAGACTGGAATTAGAACACTACACTCATAAGTCACAGTGATTTCCACTTCCTGGTCACTGGTCTGTGTCTACTTCTGGTGGCACTTTGATTTTTTCCTACCCTCTGAAGTAGAAGCTGAACAGTTACTGGAACCGGTTTTCGTTTCTGGTCCGTCTTTATGACCCACATTCAGTCACGTCTCATCTCTCTAAGTGTTCTGTGTATCACTACTTATCTCTGACCTACAAATGTTTCTGTAGCTCACAGTAGAAGGGTCCAGTCTTTTAGCTCAAACATTGGGTATAATCCTCCTTCAAGGTGCTGTCCTATTGGCTGAATCCATACATGTGGCATCAAGCTTTTGGTTTTGTGCAGATCTATCATTGACATCAGTGTGCATTTTACTTGAACTTTATAGTAGGGATTCAGACGTATGACCTCTAACCTCACACATGTATGAACTGAAATCAATTGAGTCACCACAAACCAATGACTTCATTTAACAGGGGCTATAGAAGTACTTTATGACACTGAATTACTTGATCAGATTCTCAGCAAATCAGCATTCACATGGATGGAGAGAAAAGAAATAAAAAATGACAATTGTCTCAGTTTAGAGGATGGATTAGCATATACCTCATTCCCAGTCCAGCAGCGCTGGAACTTAAAATGCTATGTATTGACATTAACAGTTATAAACAGCATTATATACACTCAGTTTAAGAAAATCTCACTTATGTTGTAGCTTTCACCTGATCGAGCCGATTGCTTATAGTTTGCTCATAAATGTGTGTTTAAAAAAAGAGCTGTGAGATATAAAATCTTGTATGTTGTTTTTCTTGGGACCATTTTGTTTCACTTTTAGATCTTGTACAGATTTATGGTTTGGTTTGACTTATTTATTCCATCAGTAGTGCTTGGTTTTTTTCATGTCCAATGGTTTTGTTTTCTTAATAAAATTCACAAAATATTTGAGGGTGTTGGTGTGTAACTATCTGAAATTATCTTCAGTTTGGGCCTCAGTCAGAATATCTCTGCTCTTAAGGAAACAGTTGCACCATCAAATCCATCCAGTAGCCCAGGGAGCTTTCCATCATCCCATAATCCTCAGCAGATTGGAGACTTAAACATTGTGATTCGGTCAACAGTCCAAAACTTTTAACTAAATGGACTTGGGTGAGATTAGTTTGTCAACTGTTTCCTTTCACATCTCCAGTATGTGTGCCACTGAACTGAACTTGTTTCCTTTGTGTTGTTTTTCTCCTGTGGTGACAACAGCAGCTCATGAAAAGTGGAGCAGGCTCTTTCAGCTGGCTGCACCTCGGGAGAAAGATCCGGGGATGAAACTCTAATGAGCAGCGCAGCAGCTAATCCATAATGTGCTGTGAGTCAGAAAGTGGGTTTTGGGAAAAAGAGTGACTGTCTGCTACGCGGCAAAAACCCACAAACGGATAAATTAAAAACAACACACAAAGTAGTTTTTTAGTATTTCTATTGGACCAGGAGTACATATAAAACAGTGACATTTTACAACACGTCAACATCTGGAAAATGGTTTGAGTCTTTGAAACCATTTATCGGTGGTGCCTGAAATTGTTACATATAAAACATTACACTAGTTAGATGCATCACTTATAAAGTACACAATGTTTTAAAGTCAGTATCTATACAAATGGGCTTCTCCTGGGAGTGGAAATCTCCTTATACAATGTCTTATCAACAGGGCAAAAAAATAAAATGTACACATAAAAGCTATCTTTTTGTTCTATGGCACTGTGTACACATTTATCAGAAGGACGCTTCTGATTAGTATTTACAGAGGTGAGTGTCAATGGTTAGTCATGTGTTATACACTCAGAGATTCAATATGATCCAAAATTGTGCTTAAGAACGAGATAGGTCAAATGTGTCGCTACACTGGTAGAATGTAAAACGTAACAGTACGTATAATCTGGACCGACCCTGCTGATAAAATAACTTTTATCTAGAATCAGTTAAAGCGCCGCTTCTTTTTAAGAGAATTGAACGTTGAGTCTTTAAAGTGGACAGTGCAAAACTAAGTTAGAGGCTTCTACAGTTTCATCTGGGTTCCTGTAACATGAGGCAGATGCATTTTAAAAGCCCACCTATACTACAGTAGTCCTGGTACAGATGATACATTTTCAATCAGTGCTAGCTTATTTTCCTGTAGAAATACACTGGTTAGTGATAGGTCAGACAGAATAAATAACAAAATGCAACAATTAGCTACAACAAACCCTTTAGTGGCATTTTACTTTAGTGGATATTTACCTGTATGTTAAACTGTGGAAAGAGAAAAAGCAGTACGCAAATGTGGCAAAGTTCAATTGTGATCTTGGAAATAGACAATCGTAGTACAAGACTCTTTTAAAGCATTCAGAACAGATCCTGTTAAATGCCCTTATGACAAATCCTTCATCACCTGCTGTTGAAAGCTCTAGAAAATGTAAAGTGGATTTAGAGTAAACATGGATTTCTTTCTGTCAAACCACACATTTCCAAGATCCAAATTGAACATTGGTCCTCACTGTTTAGTCATAACAATAATAATAAAAAGCACTTTACATTACTGATCCATTATTCATTCGCTCTCACATTCACACTCTGTTCGAGGTAAACTGCATTTGCATCCACAGCTGACAGAAGCGTGGCTGCCAATTTGTGCCAAACGGCTCCTCCGACCACCACTGGACATTCACATGCATTCATACACCAGTGTGAGTGACACTGGAGGCAAGGTGGGTGAAGTGTCTTGCCCAAGAACACAACAGCACATGACTAGGACAGAGCAGGATTTGAACTGCCAACCATATGGTTATTGGATGACCCACTCTACCTTCTGAGCCATGGGCACCCCATACTCTATTTCCACAGGTTAACAGTCGGTACACTGTAATGCAGCCTCTGTAAAATGTTCCTGAACATAAAACATTACTAAAACGTTCAACGTGGCAGTATCTGATTGGTTTACAGCTTTCAGTCTGAGGAATGCGATACATACGGTAAGACAGGAATGTAGAGTCCGAGAGGTGCTTCATTTTCCCTTCAGTCTGATCTGTGCTCAATATCGTGTTCCATCAGTTTTCGTTAATTAAAAACATAAAGCCCAAAACACAATAAATATGGAACATCACTTATTTTAGAAACAAAATCAAATGCAAAACAACATGTTATAAAACGACAAGTGCAGAGGACGGACTCCTTTTCTTAAAAACATCAATATTGCACCAAAGCAGCATATTTGGACGAGCATTCTGCATTATAGTCAAAAGAGCTGATCTTTAGAGAGCAGAGCAGTAGTCCTGTAGGGTAGAGGATTTAGATTAGGACAGTGGATACAAGTGATATGCATAAATACAGTATAAAAATACATATGGAAAAATCTGCAGGGAGCTGGATTGGGGGGAATGCAACAGGAGAGTTGAGGAGGCGGTGAGAGGGAGGCATTAGATGCAGGGGTCAAAGTTTTTGGAACCTCTAGAAGGTCTGGTCGTCGTTGCAGGACTCCGTGGTGTGACCAAAGGCCTCACAGATGTCGCAGTAGGGCCTCTCGTCTGCGGGGTTGCCGTGGTAGGTGGTGTGGGGTACAGAGTCTGGACTCTGGGCCTGAGTGGGACAGTCCTCCGTGTCGTGGAGGTCAAAGCAGTCACAGATGTCGCAGAACAGACGTGGGGTTGCCTTCTTTTCCCGTTTGGACACACCTTCATCAAATCTAAATGACAGAGGAGAGTGGTAATTAAATGTTGAGTTATTAATCAGAGATGGGCCTTTTTGTCATGAAAATGGAAGAACAGAGTAACGCTAATCTTATTGTAATTTCGCCGTGACGTTTTTTATTCCAACTGCTGAAAAGAAGCACACATTAAAATAAAAAAAAAAGTGCATGTGTGTATATTATCGTTTAAAACATAACTAAAACTAGAAAAGCACTCAGAGAGCACAGACCTCTGCCAAGCATGATAGTTCCCCCATATTGTGACTCACCCCAAAGTAATAATCCTACATTTATTTGTATCAGTGCCCTGACTGTTTTTTTTGGGTTTTTTTTTTTGTGGAGTCATGGAGTCGATGTTGAAAATGGTCCTATCTCCCAATGTTAAAGAATCCTTTAAAAACATCCTGAAATTTCTTCAAAATCCGTCCAGCACTTTTTTGCATAAAGTTGCTAACAGACAGACAGACACAGACTGACAGACAACCCTGGTACCTGGCCCCACCCCCTTCCGTACACATACAGCTCAGTGAAGCGCAGGTAGCCCCGCCCACACCCACATGGAGGAGGAGCAGAGACCGTACCTAGCACCATTCAAACCAAATTAGCGCATTTGGACGGGAGTAAAATGTCAGATCACTCCCAAAATCTAACTGATTGTTCCTTATGTCATTTCCATCATGTCCTGAAAGTTTCAGCCAGATATGTCTAGTAGTTTTTACGTAAAGTTGCTAACAGACAGACAGACAGACAAACACCGGCAAAACATAACCTCCTTGGCGGAGGTAACAATAATTCAATGATCAAAGAAACTGCAAATTTATCCTGTGATCAGAATAAATCAGGATTAAATTAGAGGTCTTCAACAGGGGGTCCACGAAGGTACTGCAGGAGGGTTAGATAATTTTTTATATTTTAAAAATATTTTTAACATTTTTTCCCCTAAAAATTTAAAGGTCTTTATATATACATTTACATGATTCTAATATATTGTATCAAATGGAGGCAGAAAGTTATCTTTTAGTCAGAAATGCACACATTGACACTGAGCTCTCAAACTCAGCACCTGTGTGCTCAGCATGTGACTTGACCTGCATTGAATGAAGGTACATTTGTACATTGAGCTATTACCAGTTTATCATGTCATGTCATGTCATGTCATGTCATGTCATGTCATGTCATTTTCTTCCGCTTATCCGGGGCCGGGTTGCAGGGGCAACAGCCTAAGCAGGGATTCCCAGACTTCCCTCTCCCCAGACACTTCCTCCAGCTCCTCAGGAGGGACCCCGAGGCGTTCCCAGGCCAGCCGAGAGACATAGTCTCTCCAGCGAGACATAGTCTCTCCAGGGAGGTGTCCAGGGGGCATCCGAAATAGTATATCATAAAAAAAATAGTTTATCATAAAACAAAATTAAATACAATATATATAGCAGAGGGTCCCCATTCTATCTCTCCATCAGTTTGGGGGTCCTTGGCCTGGAAAATGTTGAAGACCCCTGGATTAAATCATTACTCTCTAAAGCATTAAGGTGATATTTTACAGAACAGTCACCATGTTTTTCTTGATATAACAGAACTAAAGTCACTTGTGAACCAGCATTTTTTCTTGAATATTGTTCATTTTTAGTCACATATAAAGGTGTAATGGACATGTTTACCCATCAGTCTCGTCATTGCCGTTGAACTCAGCTAGAGCCAGCTTCTTCAGCTTGATCTTCAGCTCCTCGTTCTTTCGCTGCAGGTCCACAATCACACTGTTCAGGAAGTTGATCTGACAGAAACAATCGAACACATTAGTTTTAATGTAACAACGTGGTCAGATATGAGAGCTGTGTAACTACATGTTGAGGCGATACCTGTCCCTCAGCAAATTCCTTCTCTTCCTTCAGCTGCTCCAGAGCTGCATCACCTGCACAAACATGCCATAAATATAAAAACTACTAATAATAAAAACAGATATAAGCTCAAATCTTTGAGAAATTTCTCCTCACCTGAGGGCGGGGGTTCACTGTCTCTTCCCTCTGAGACCTGCGTTCCCATAAGCCTCTGCTCTAGACTCTGAACTCGGCTCTGCAGCTGAGCTTTGTCTCTCTCCAGGGTCTCCACGGCCGACTGCAGCGTCTTGGCCATGGCGTTTTCCCCTCGCAGCACTGCGATCTGCAGGGCCACAGCAGTTCTCAGGTGTGATCATGGTCAGTTCTTATAATGTTATGTGTGTGAGTCGTGTGAGTGTGAATCTACCTCATTCCTCAGAGTTTCCAGTTCTCTGTCTTTGTCTGAGATTAAGGCGCCGGTGGATTTATCTGTTTCTTGATTAATCGTCTCTCTGTGAAATAATATCAAAAAAGCATTAGGAGAGTATATCATGGTTACACTAGGACTAAAAAAAACAAAACAAAAAACAGAAAAATATTTTTTTCTTGGTTCAAACAGTTGTTTCTTTGTAAAATGTCCAATCCACTGTCAGTACTGGTGGATGTTTTTTGTATCAGCCAATATGAAAACCTTTTACATAACACAGAATGCAGAAAAGATAGTTGTTTTCTAAATTCAAGTTATATATAAATGTATTAATATTTGTGTTACCACATTTATAAGTTTAATAGATGTTTACTGTTCAATGCACTAATGTCAGACAGTAGTGTACAATAAACATGCAATAATAACATTTATTGTAAAAGTCTTAATATCACAAATCACCTGATACATTAAAACCAGAATTTATTTCTTCCCTAATATAAGTGTCAGCATTGACCTAAATAGCCTTCAGTCAGGCTCTTGTCAAAACTGAGAAAAATACAAATGGAACTGTCCTGATGCACTGAAACATATTTGCATAGAAACTGATTTAGTAAGAATCCATCTATTATTCATACCTGACTGCTGGTATATTTAGAAATAAAACATGGAAGATTCAAACTGAGATTTAATCTAAATTTCCCGTCACCAAACTGAGTGTTCGTTGGCGGTGGATTAATGGGACTCTGGGATGTAACACCTGCCTCCAGAGTCAATTAGACCAAACCATACGACATCTCCACGAAGGGAAAACTGACAAGACGCACATCGTCTCCCTGAATCACATCTTCTGTCCGTCTGTTTTTCTGTATCGTCATGTTCACCTGAGCAGACTCTCCTCCTCCTCCACATCTGTATTATTTCTGCTCTAATTGTACATCATCGCTACACTCCCCTCTAGCAAACACCAGCGAGCTTCACTTCTGCCGCTCAGATCATGAACACGTCTTTGATCCATGACACTGTTATCCTGTCTCTACTTTATTTAACACTCCCTCTGTACTTCAGCGGCTGCTCGGTGCTTGCGGTGAGACGGATCTATCCTCTGATTCCTGAGTTTAAATGTGTGAGACGACACACAGTCTCTGTTCTGACTGGCAGAACCCACAGGAACAAACACAAATACAAGTCACCATAGATTTTTTTTTTTTTTCCAGTCTCTGAAAGAGTTTAAAAATACGAACACCAGCAACACAACGGCTAGATTTAGAAAATACAACCCACATTTAACACGCTGCATAGCAAAGTGTCCTATCAGCTGTGAAAATGTGTGTGAAGAAAAAATGCTGTTATTCTGCACATGTGGAAGAGTGTGGATCCGTGTCTGTAATAAATAATAACACAGTCCTAAAGCTCCAGCTTCACACAACATGGGTGCGTCTATGAAACTGGGTTCATTTTGGTAGCTGGTACTTTGCCAGCTTTTTAGACCCAATAATAAATATATTTAATAACAATAATAATATATAATATTTAATGATAAATTTAGACATATTCCCCCCCCCGATGTACCTAATGATGACCTTAGATAAATGCAAAAAAATGTATACCCTTTCTCTGAGCCATTCCAAAATAAGGAACTTTTAATAAAATTTTGGGACCAAAAATAAGACCAAAATCGAGACATGAAAAGCTACCTAGGTGTCAGTGCATTTGATCTGGAAAACATGACCATAAATGTTCTTAATTAACATTATGAATAAAGACACTGTGTTAAATGTGATGAACCTAGTGGTTTTTCTAATCCAGTCATGTGAGTTTTTCATGAATCTCAGTGTGCAATTTTAGTGTCCTTTTTACTATGCTACATGTGGGTTCTTGTATAAAAAAAATAATATAAAAATGTGTTTTGTCTGAAAAATAGTTTCTCTTTCATCTCAGTAAATATTTTATTAAACAGACCCAAAGTGCTTCCAAACTTGCTTCATAACATTAGTCTACATCTGGTTTGAGTTTTTAGCCCCTCGGTCCTGTTTTAAGGGAACAGTTTCATAGAAGCACCCACATTGTGGTAAATGCACTCTCTCATATTGCATATTTGTAGCATCACACCACTACAGTTGTGTAAATGTGACCCTCAGTGCCTGAGATGGATTGTTTACAACACGTTTTAATTTACAATGTAGTAGAATTTGGCTTCGATTATGTCCTCTATCTAAACAGCCCATTTACCACAACTACGTCTTTTTACTTTTTTATTCCAAATGAACGTTTAAAGAGGAAAAATACATCACCTTGACAGCCTTTACTTAACAATAACTACTACTATAACTAGTGAATGACTGAACTGACTGTAAGCAGTTACGGATCAGAGCTGACTCTACAGTCCTAGGTTTCCGATTGTACCAGATTAGCCTTGTACGGGTAATATCTTCCCTCAGTCTCAGTCAGTATCATTCTTTAAATAAATTAATTAAACAGAGCTGATTGTGACTGTGCTGGATTATTTTCTTAAACTTAGTTGCAGATCTTCTGGGAGCAGTTCTTGGAATGTTTGACTTGAGTGTAAGGAAAAATAATATGGAGCATAAAATAATACATTTGTTAGCCTACTGACACAAAGACTAATATGGCTTAAGTGGAAACAAAAATAATACCCCCAACTCTCCATAATCTTTTGAATGATATTATGAAGCATATGGAATTAGAGAAAATAAGATTCATACTGAAAAACCAAGAAAGTAAATTTAATAGAATTTGGCAGCCATTTATTGATTATTTTAAAAGTCATATTATAGCCTGGTGACAAGATTTAGGATCATGGCTTCGCACTATTATGAAGAAAGTTATAATCACTCTTGCAAATCACAATATTGACCAAAATAATAACAATATGACTCTATCTCCACATATCAAACCCCTAAAATGAACTGATGTTATGCAATTAATTCTCATCTGATTATTGTATTTTGTCAATGATAAGTTCCACTTGATTTGAGTTAATGTTTGACCTCACAGATATCTGATTTCCACAGGTGAAATGTGTTCTAAAATAAAAAAAAAACAAAAAAAACACCAAATATATAATAAAAGTACATTTGGAAAAATACTTAAAGTGTTAAAGTCACACTGTAGCAAACCTGCATTTAAATGCTAAATGGTTTTCGATAAAAGCAACAGCTACTACTTCAAAAAAAAAAACATCCGCAAACAGGTATAGAGCTTATTTCTAAAAGAAAACACTGCTGGTTTCTTACCTGGTTTTCATGTCTGACTGTTGACTGCTGCGCTCCTCATTGTGCTGAGAGGCAAACACACACACACACACACACACACAGAGTGAGATACTTAAATAGAGGCTAAAGCCGTCTCAGCTTTAAGAAATCAGTCACAGCAGGAAGTCAATCCTCACAATGTCAAAACCTATTAATTACTCGTCTATGGTTGAACAAACTCTCAACTATAACAGGATGAAAGAATCCTTTACTATATATGAAAGGTCAGTACCTCTTCAAGATGGTGAGACTTCTGGGAGGCCAGTTTCAGCTCCTCACTGAGAGGGAAAAACACACACACACAGACAGATGACACACTTTAAGAGTTGGACTGGATATTAGGTCACTGTCATATTCATGTCACGACTGGTGCTGTATACCTAAATCTGATGTGCTGCTGTTGACAGCTGGTAGTCATGGAGAAAACATACAAAATGCACTGAGGGTGGATCTTGTTTTATAGCTCTGCAGATTCTGACTTGAATCATTTTACTCATTTTTAGACCAAATCTTAACCAATTAGCACATTTGACATTCAGGGCTTCACGGTAACTTTTGTTTCCATTTAAAAGTTTATGCACAACCAGCTGTAAAGGATGCCTCAGTTTAAAGAGCTGACAGCAAAACAAAGACTGCACCATGTTTTACAATGAGCTTTTTACAAGCATCTGAATGACTGAAGGCAAAAACACTTCGGATACAAAACTCCACATTTGATTTGATATAAATACACCATATGTTAGTGTATATCTATAATCTGAAGATTAATTCTCATCATTCAAAAAGCCATCTGTTTCTACTTGTCTGGTACTTACGTTGACTCCTACACCATCCTACTTTGATCGTCTTAAAGGATATAAAGACCATAAAACCCACACTGGTTTATATATATACAGTAGTGATATCTTACAGTAGTCATACTTCCATTACTGAAAAATAGTATCAGTGCAATATGAGATCATTCTGTAATCTGATTAAATTTAGCCAAGTGGAGAGAGCAGCCTAAGAGTTTTATGTCTTAGAACAGTGAGGCGTTATGAATCCAGATATTTTTGGGTGCTCAAACCAAAACCATTTCCTGCTAAAATTGAGTTTAGTTCCATTGGGGTCATTCTTAGGATTTGTGTCAAAGGAAGAACTCTGAAGCTACGCATGACTAATAACACCATCTGGGTGAAATATTTCGCCACTTGCTGTATAACTGCATTCACCATGCTGATAGCAATCTCCACTGTAACACAACAGGCCTGACGCTGCATTAAAGGAGAACTGCACTCTGAAGTGCATTACATAGAGTGTGTAAAAAAAAAAAAAATGTCACTACTGTCTCCAACTCCACACCTACATCCCGTTCAACTGGGATGTAGGTAAACTCAGAGCTATTCCACTGACAACACAAAGTAAATGAGACTGGATCCACACAGCAAAGTTGTGAGATATAAAATCAAAACAACACGCAAATGAAAATTTTAGGAAACACCTTTCACATTTCATATCACACATATTTCTCACATCAGTACAGATCAGTGCAACATTTTAGTCTAGTCAATATTAACTATTAATTAACTATTAATTATTATTATAATTATTATTATTATGTTCAATGTTGTGTTGCTGAGTTTGGACAAAAAAAAATCTTCATTCATAATAGGACTGCACAATATATCACAAAAATATCATTATCGCAATAACAGGGTGTGAAATATATTTATTATACAAATTTGTGCAAAAATGTATTTTCTTTTTTTTTTTCATTAACTTTCTGTTTTGCAGGTCATGGAGTACCAGAGAGTTTTTCTCTACCACTCTAACATGATAGTTTTTCTGGTAAAAACTGAAGTAATGCTACTGCTGCTGGTTGAATGTAAGTTTACATGTTGTTAGTTTTTAAAAGATGTGAAGATTTTCAGAGCACAACTTTGGCCAAAACCTGACCACTTATATTTAAAGAGTTTATTTGTATATGCAGTACTTACAAAACTAGGCAAGCAATGAAATATAGTTTAGTTAAAGCTCTTCCTTGGCAGTACTCTGGCACTTTAATTAGTATGAAATACATCCATTTACACATTGTTATATGTGAATTAAATGACCAAATATTTGACTGTGTTTGTGTCTGAAGGTCTATGGTAGCAGTAGCACTAGTTTCTACCACAGAATTGTGTCATTGATTGTAGTAGTACAGTATTTTGTCTTAAATTATAAATAACTGAGTCAACATACAAACAATTGGCTCATTTTAACATTGTTAAATGTTATTTTTTAGTAGATGAAATTGGTATTTCTTTAGGTGAATGAGAAATATCACAATATTATCATTATCGCAATGCCAATATTGTGAAGCCCTAATTCATAATGTTGCTGTGTTTGGACAGATCATAATCTATTAAAAAATACTGATAAATATTGGTCTAAAAAATAAAGCAAAAACAGTCTTGTACTAGTTTTGGTATCAAATACACTTCCGAGCTGTGGTTTATAGTTGTTCTTTCAGATCCCACAAAAGCCACATTGATTCAGCACAGACAAAAGCTGGAGTACAACACACTGTCACGCACACTATGTTTAATACAGATACACAAAAAAGGCACACACTGTGATGTCATAGTGAGGGCAGGGGCCATGTTGGAGCCAGGCGGTCCTAGGAGGAGCGTTGGAGCAATTACATAACAGCAGACAGAGGAAGGATGCAGGGTCAGAAAACATACAGCCCAAGCCAAGTCTGCCTTCGGAAACGTGTGATCCATTAACACACAACAGAATTAATAAAAGTCAATTAGCATTTAGAGAGAAGCGGTGGAATGTAGCTTCACCATCTGCCTCCAACAGACAACAAGCAGCTGTGGTTTCATGACTTCAACGTAACTGTAGGAGCTTGCTGGAGTCCTTCATCTCCATCTCCTCCTCCTACATATTGATAACTATAATTCAGCCAGTTAAATCCATCTGGAGCCGTGGCGTCACAGCCCGGGCTCTGATGACTCAGGGGAGGTGGGGCAGAGTGATGTAAAGACTCAAAAACACAGGAGCACAACACAACACATACTTCCACATACACAGCACACAGACACGGCTACACATCTGTCTATAAATAGACCTCAGCATCAAGAGTGGAGATTCACCACAGACACATTGAACCAAGGTGAAAACATGCTGGACGAGGATTTGTAGATTTTCAAACAAGCATCAAAACCAAATGATCCTCGCAATCAGTCAAAAACCGCACACAAATCTATGTGTTTACTTTCAGTGTTGCTGTGTCAACACTGAGGATATGAAGCATGCCCTCCTCTTTCATGTCTATTCTGCACTGCACACTTTAATTCAAAGCAAACATGCCCCGTTGTAGTTGTACATTTTTATATGAACACCAAGGGGTTTATTATTGTGATTATGGGTGTTTGGGTGCATTGTACTCCACCATCATATCTATAATCACACCTAATTGCATCCACTTTGTGTAATTATGAGCTTTAAACAACAATTTATACCACATTTACAAGTGGGAGCATATCCCTTGAGGGCTAGAGATGGAGCCAGCTTAATGACACATTTGGCATTTCAGTATTTATCTCTTGTTTAAATGTGTTCAGTAAAATAAAGCATGTTGAGCTTGTAGTTTTAAGTGATCATGGTAGCCCCAAGGACAGCTTTACCACACCAGTCTGGGGTCACCTCTAGTGGAGACACAGACCAGGAAAAAACACATTAGTTATCCTGAGCACTCACATTTCTTTGCAGAGAACTCCGATTCGCTGGTTTTCTGAGCTGCTCCGCTCTTTAGACAGACTGAGCTCCTCCTGGTATTTGGAGTTCTGCTGTTTCAAAGCCTCAAGCTGGAAAAAAAAAAAAAAAGAAAACAGATGGAGAGTCAGAATGCATAAACACATCATGAATAAGTATAAAACTTTATGCTTTGCTTGTGGTCTATATCATATTCATAGAGTTTATTGTTAAAGTTAGTCTCATGGAGATTTTGGAAAATTTATAATGACCAGAAAAAAACAAAAAAAAAAAACACCTAATGTTGAGCATGACAGATTTTGGCTTACATCCCAATTCCATATCTTATTTAAAAGCTCTTATATCAAGAGCTAGAAGTGAAATTCTGGGCCATTACGACAATACACAGTTAATGCTTAAAACAGACTGCTTTGAGTCAGCAGAAAGCAGGAAGCAGGTTAAAAACCATGGGAAACTAAAAATATAAGCCCCAAGAGACCTTAGGGTTTCGTTTTGTTTTTTTTGTTTGTTTAGCTTCACCTGAAGAAAACTTTGTGCCTCTCATCCAGAACCATCTCTGACAGTTCAATTCATTTCTCAGACACGTGCAGCATTGTGATCTCAGCAACTTTAAAATAGCAATAATCAATAATTAATTAGGACTAACAAGTATGACAGATCAATCCCTTTGGTGCAACTGGCACCAAATAAAATACACCCCTCACCCCTTATGTGTTATAGTCTGCACTGAAAACCGTATGCACTATCTTGTACTTTCTTTTTGCACATTGACATAACATTGAGTGTTATCAGCTGTGCATTTTCTACCTGAAGTAATTTTTTGACCGTAACGCTTCTGTATTTACCTTCACCTCTGATGAGGAGAGTCATCTACAGAGGATGCACAAACACAACCAAACCAAACATGAGTGCACACAAACATATACAACCACATCACAGGTCATCTACTGAGTGGGAGAGTTACAAAAGAAGAACGTACGCTATACCTAATTAAAACATTAACAGACTCCCTATACCCTGTGCATGCTTTTATGGCTACACCGACTCCGGTCAAATCCTTGAATATTGGCAGGACACTGCACAAAACAGGTTTTACTCTCAGTATGAACCTGTGCTAAAATAAGACACAGTCCTACCTGGTAATGAGGCGAGTAGATATTGCTGGAGTAACCCTGATGCAGAGCAGCTATGTCCATACCTACACAGCTCCCCACTGCCAGATTTTTAATCTATGTTCACCTGCTGAACCTGCAGCGTCGTTGCTATGTCAGCCCTCTGCCTCTATCTACAGTACATGCACACACTAACACAAGCTGGGCATCAATAAAGCATTAGGACTCATCCCCCTGTGCACGGCTGCGAGTGGGAAATGGAGAGCGTAACGCCTGAGCAGCCTCTCTCTCACTGCTACGTTAAAGAAGCCGAGCACTTCCATTATGTAAGCCAGCATAAGCTCCTCCTATGCTTGCCCCCTCCTTCTGCTGCTCATAGCCTTGTTTCCTCACTCTTCTACGCCATATGTACACTCCTCTAAAGGATTCACTTTTCATTTATGACGTCTAACTTGAAAACAAAACCTGAAATAAGACCATCAGCTGGTGACTGTTGCACCGTTGATGAGAAAAGCTGGATTCATACACATTCATTCATACTGTCTGCTCCTGTCAGGAGATGCACTGCAGAGCTGGAGGAGAAAACATCATCCAGCAGATGTGTGACAGCAAATGCCAGAAAGGGCTATCTCAAGTCAACCATCCATCAACTAAAGCAATGTTCTGTCCATGCAGGCATCATCACACACACATAAACATACACACAGACACAGTTTCACAGAGTGTGTCTCACTGACATGTGCAGGATTACATCATAACTCACAGCGGCAGGACAGGGGAGGGCAGAGGCAGATGTAAGAGCATCCCCGCTGAATAAATGCTCTGCAGCCTTTATTCTTGTATGTGTGTCTCTTCACCGCTGAGACGCTGCAGTTTGTCTCAGTCTGAGAGAACTTTAAAGCCCACAGTCACTGCAAGTACTTTTTTGTGGTGCTGATGCTTCTGTTTTCAAGCACATTTTAGAATATTCATTTTTAAACAGGGTTGGGTGATACAACCAGAAACAAAAATGTTTATATCTGTTGATGGAGATAATTATAAACAACTGTAATGAGTACCCCACCGGAGGAACTAAACGAGGTGTTTGGGGAGAGGGAGGTCTGGGCATCCCTGCTTAGACTGTTACCTCCACAACCCGGCTCTGGGTAAGTGGAAGAAACTGAATGAATGAATGAATGAATGAATGAATGAATGAATGAATGAATGAATGGATGGATGGATGGATGGAATTATCATTTATTATCTATATAATCATCACAAATTTTAAAGGCTAATTTTTTTGTCCTTTTTGAAAGTTGAAGTCGGTCAATCTTAAAAATCTTAAAAAGATAATCAGAAAAAAATATGTTTTCAATATCTGCAATAACAAGCAAATGAATCAAGTGTCTGCCAGCTACTAAATTAACCAACGACTATTTTGATAAATGTTTAATCAGTTTTAGTACTTTTTAAAGAAAAAATATCTCTGGTTTTAGCCTCTTAATTAGGAACCTCCAGTTTATTGCAGGGCTGACATATACAGATGAATCAACCATTCACTCTCGTACTCAGACCTACAGGGGATTTAGACTGACCAGCTGATGGTGGGAGGAAGCTGAACAACTTCAACAAAAAACCCATAGAGTCACAAGGGGAACATGCAAACTGTGATTAACTGCCAACACATTCAGAATGTACCAGGTCTTCACCTATTAGTAACTAAGATAAGCTCTGGCACACTTACAACCCTCTCAAATGAATGAATGAATTGGGAATATTTTCTGTTTTCTTTAAACCTATTCAGTTGAATATCTTTCTTGGTAGTTCTTCAATTCAGAACTGAAGAAAGATGAAACATTTCCAAAAGAGCTAAACGAGTCTAATTGAACCGAGAAGAACAACCAAGAAGAATGATAACCTGGGCAAGTGAGAACCTACACACACTATTTAATTGATATCTTTTTGTTACAGATTCTTGATATGCACATTTGATAATGTTCATTGAACTTTGGGATGAGTTGAAGATTGGATGGAAGTTGTACAGGACATTTACATTCTGGAGAAATTGACATTTTCTTTTAAGGGACAAATAGACTCATTTTTCACTTCTTGGTCAAAATGGACTAATTATGTGAAACCGGTATTTGATGTAAATTGAGTTTATCAGT
>JAPTGZ010000005.1:41811539-41841052 GCA_029814645.1 Fowleria isostigma
GTGACCCCCAAGCTGGGAGGATGGCTCCAGCAGATACCAGGAACAACATCAGAGATCTGTGTCCAAAAGAGCGCAATGCTAGGAACAGCTAAGATCCTGCACAGAACCCTCAGGCTCCCAGGCCTCTGGTAGAGGACCTGAGTCAGAAGGAGACACCACCCAGGTGGGCGAGAGAAAGAGTTTATGTATATATATATATAAATATAATATATACACGTATACATAAATATATGTATACATATATTTCCTGATTTTTACAGTAATAAATAATTATGCACTATGTTGTTAGTGAGGTGACTTTTTTTTAAGGATTTAGTTTGTAGACAACTTAATGGGCGAGATGGTTCAGTGGTCCATGAGGCCCAGGTTCGATTTCCGTCCCAAGTCTGGTTGTCAGGAAGGGCATCCTGACATAAAAGCATGTGTCAAATCATCATGCGAAGTACTGGTGATTTGCTGTGGCAACCCCAAAGGGAGCAGTTGAAACGAAAAACAACAGTTTGTAGACAACTTAATATACTGTACATATGTGAATCCTGCTGGCAGATTGTTGCAAGAATACAAGTGGTGAAACATTAAGAAATGTGTATCATTACTAAAGGAAAATTCAGTCAAAAGTACTATTTGGCTGCAGTTTCAAGACACAGTATTGAATTAAAGTGTGAAATTATATGAATAAATGAGAGAATATGTTTTAATCCAAAGGAATGGTTGCCTCTGAGCTACAGGTTTTACTTCAAAACTCTTTCTGTACATTAGATTAAATTCCCATTGCACATTGTTGACAGATTTGTGAAAGATTTATAGAGCTTATGTAATTGTACATAAACTTATTTACATGTGTAATAACACATGTATTTCTATTGTCCATCCACCAACCAGCACTTCTGTCATTTTCTAATTCATCTAATCAAATTCTGAAAGATTCAGCATGTTTAATCTCTGATGCAGATTATTTCCAAAAAAGATAAAAAGAAAAAGAAAAACATTGTAGACCAGTGTTATTGCATATTATTACATATTACAAATGGGGAACATTATTGTTTTCCTCTGTGTACATCATTTAAACTGGCAGTGACATAGAATGTGCTTGTATTGGACCAGTGTCTGAAATTGGTATCAAATTAGAGCATGTCTAACGAATGATACCTGCTAGAAAATAAACAAAAAAAAGAAAGTCCATTCAGATCTACTGTAGAAACATGATGTTTAAATAAAATGCAATGTTTTAGTATATGTTGTCTATGCTGTATGTGTATATCATTACACTGGATTTGCATATTTCTCCCATTCTGTCAATTTCTGCCATGTACACACATATATGTACACACACACACACACACACACACACACACACACACACACACATACTCAAATACACACAAAGGGTTCCTTCTCTGTGTGTGACAGACTCTTCTCTCTGCATCAGAGGCTCTTTCGTGGTTTCACACAGAGGCCACAGTCACCCCCCCACCCCCACAGTGGACAGACCAGCCACAGTGTATGTGCACACCTGCATACGTGCAAAAACAAATCACGGTTGACTCTGTACAGCTCTGTCTAATGTATGCCCACTGGAGAATGCAAATTATTTCTGATCAAAATGTCCCCCGCTTTTTTGTTTGCATGTTTACAGGTATGTCAGAGAGGGAGAGACAAGTGATGAAGAAACTGAAAGAAGTGGTGGACAAGCAGAGAGATGAGATTCGAGCCAAGGACCGTGAACTTACACTGAAAAACGAGGACATAGAAGCAGTAAGGAGACACACACTGTCTGGGCTGTTCTATACTTGAAGCAGAAACAGAGCAGTACACGCTGTTATAGTTTTTATTTTTCACTCTCCTGTGTGAAGTGGACACTGTTTTACCCTCCTTAATTTTTTTTTTTCTACTTGCAGCTCCAACAACAGCAGTCTCGCCTCATGAAAATCAACCATGACCTGCGCCATAAAATCTCAGTAGTGGAAGCCCAGGGGAAGGCTCTTATCGAGCAGAAGGTGGAACTGGAGGCCAGTGCCCAGGCACGGGGACAGGAAGTTGGTGCCCTTCGGCAGGAAGTTACACGTTTAAGGGAACGACTGCAGGGGGATGTTCCTGCTCAGGAGCCTGAGGATTCCCCACCTCAGCCCCCCTCACCTGCAGAGGTAATACAGAAACCAGACATAATGTGAGGAAGTGTGCAGAAAGTAACCTACAGTAGAAACAAACAGCTGTTTAAATGAAGTATATTTGTTTTATCTTCTGAATGAACAGGAGTGACGTAAATCCATTGGAAATCTACAAACCACCCAACAGTAATGCATTAAAATCATAAAAATAAGAAAAATAATTACCACATAATCAAGGATTTTAATATTACGTTGTTAGCACAGATGTCCTAAAATCAGCTGAAAATTGAGAAACTTTCAGACCAAAAAATGTGTTCCTCTCATGTAAAATGAGTTCTTAGTAAAGGTTACCTCTAGTTGCTTAGCAGGCTAAGCTAACAAAACTAATTCTAATAATAATGTTAAAACTGATAAAATCATTATGTGTATTTTCTTACGTCATTATGGTTCTAAATAATGATGAAATTAGAAAATGTTAAAATTACATTTTACAAAATAAAAAAAGTACCTTACATGCTATGCTATGCTTAAAAATGCTAGGCTATTTGCTCAACTAGCATGTTAGATCAGCATAACGTGATTGTTCCCACTGTCGACAGCTTTAAAAGCATGTCAAAAAATGTGCTTGCACCACTGAATACAATCTCTAAATAAAAGTGTACTTACATGGCTGAAAAAAGTAAAGATTAATATGTAGTTTATCATTATAAATTCCATTATAGGCTGTTTCACTGTAATTATATGATGCTTCATTGAGTTTGTACTAAGCTAAAATATTAGACTACACAGTTATGGCAACACATTGCATATTTACATAAATGCAGGTACAAGCAAAAAGTTCAGGGAAAAAATACATTTCCATTTAATGTGACCCCTCTTTGCACCTAACATGTCCTGAGTGCCTTTGTCTTATAATATTCCATTGTTCAACAAATAAATGTCAAATGTGTCTCATTGTCATGGGAACGAAGGTCACACTAAACCTTGCTGTAATAGCTATTTAGTTCAGATTTATTTGTGTGTTTAATACCATGTGCATACTTCCTGTAGTTTCTTGTTGCATTTTAAGAAAGATACGAGGAGATAAATTTGAAGCTCATTACAGTCCTGTAAAATAACAACAAAGTTAAAGGTGACTAAGAGTTCTGCATAGGGCCATGTTTCCTCTCAGCTGATTTACATATTCATAAATCTAAACTGGGTTGCATTTCTTGAGTTTTGATAGTGTAACTTCATTTAGTCCTGTAGTGCCTATCAGCTGGCTTAAAATAATGTAGCAGTTGGCTTATGAAGGACTTTTCATTAACATCAACAGATATATCACTGGTTTGGTTCAGTAAACAGATGAACTGTCTTTTACTCCACTAGCCTGGTAAAGCTGCTGCGGTGGCGGTGGCTGAGGGCTGGTCATGCAGACCTGATCCCCCTGAGCCGATGTCAGGAGGGTTTGACCCTGCCCTGTGCCCCCTGCCTGGTTCCCTCAGTACTGAAGGACATGATTATGGGGATGAGGAAGCTGAGGACGAAGCTGTGTTGCTTTGGGTAATGCAGAAGTGCTAGTTAGTGGCTGTGGTGTGTGAACCTAACTCCAGACCTGCACTCCTTCCAGCCCAGAAAGAAAGCTCATAGGTAGACTTCAAGAAGTTAGTCGACTAACATGGATGTAAGAACTTGTAGCTGAAAGACATAGTACATAGTGACCCCCCCAGTCTCTGCCGCTAAAGGGTTTTATGACCCTGGAGAAGTGGAGAGATGACTTTGGTATGAGTGTTTAAGGACTAACAGTGTTGGCAGGATTGTTCACTCTTCAGCCAACTGGGTGAGACTTTAGTGGATGACTGCACTGATGACCTCTCTAAATATAGATTGCACTGACAGCTCAACCTCTAACAGCATGAAGTTTTCCCTTCATGCATTTTGATCTTTAAACACAATAGAAATGTTAGATTAACACAGTGTACAGGTCATATCACTGTAAGAATAACACTACGGGTCTGTTTTTTGCTCAGTGCATGACTTACTTCTTGCAGATGCATGTGTTTTAGGTATTTGTAAATTCATAAAAAATGGATCAGGTAAAAAAAAAAGCAGGATTGTAATTTAAAGGCAGGAGGGAAGTGCAAACAAATGTATTGGAACAAGGCCTGAGTCCAACCTTTGTCACCAGGAGGCGATGTGTGATGAAGACATGCCTGCTGTGTTCCAATATTTTACCAAGGTATCTTCACCTCCTTCCCGCCTTTCTTCTTTCGGCCCCTTTTTTCTGTGTTTTCTTTGCTTGTTTTGATGCATTTCTCTCATAACAGGAGGCGCTGTGTGAGGAGGAGGCAGGAAACATCGACCCAAAGGACCCCAATCGGCCCCGGTTCACACTGCAGGAGCTGAGGGACGTTCTCCATGAGAGGAACGAGCTTAAGGCCAAAGTCTTTCTGCTGCAGGAGGAGCTCGCCTACTACAAGAGGTACTCACAAGATACTATATAGAAACTAGAAAAGCACTCAGAGAACGTAGACCTCCGCCAAGCATGATAGTTCCCCCCTCCCCCCGCCGCACACACACAGCTCAGTGAAGCACAGGTAGCCCCGCCCACACCCACATGGAGAAGATAGGAGAGACTGTAACTAGCACCATTCAAACGGAATTAGTGCATTTGGATGGCTAAAATGTCACTTCCAAAATCTAATCGATTGTTCCTTGTGTCATTTCCATCATGTCCTGTAAATTTCATTAAAATCCGTCCAGTAGTTTTTGCGTAAAGTTGCTAACAGACAGACAGACCGACAAATGCTGGCAAAACATAACCTCCTTGGCAGAAGTAATTAGAGGTTGGCTGATGGTGGATACCAATGGTTGATATAATAAAGATAGAATGATAGTTTATTAATCACTGACGCCCTATATCAGTGTCATAAAGGTCCTTTTTTGGCTGTATGTGAAACTAGTTAAGTATTAAACTGAACATCTATCTCACACTAAAGAATGACAACATTTGGACCTAAATGTCTTGGTACAAATTCAGGTTTTATATATGTATTATTTGCTCTGAAAGTCAGTGTTCCCAGTAGATCTGTCTATCTAGCTCTAATTAAAATATTAGAAAATAATATGTTTAACCCATAAAGACTCAAACGTCCACTGCTACCATCTACTGATCTAAAATGTTTAATAATTGTTGAGCCACTAATCCTATTAATACATGTAAATAAATGAGGTAAAATGCAGTTTGTGATCTTTCCATTATCATCAGATATAACTCATTTGGATGTTCAGAGGCTCTATAGTGAACATGGATACACTGTCTACTGCAACACTGATTGACTTGTAAAACTCATATAGTTTATTTAATAAGTAACAGTGGTTTGAGATGCTTGTTTTATATTACATTTGATATGACTTTTGAATTTACTCTGAGATTTTATGAACATCTACATGATCAAATTAAGTATAAGAAAATAACTGATTTACATTGAAAAATTGTAAAATGCAGAGGATAATACTTTAATATATGGTGATAAATAACTAGGGAACACAAAAATCTTTTGGAACAAAAATAATTGTGGGTCTTTAAGAGTTAATTGCATGATACCAACTTCATGATAATTGTTTTGTCTTTGCAGCGAGGAGACAGAAGAAGACATTATTCCTCCGAGTCCCTCTCCCTCGCCTGAACTGAGGAGTCGCTCTCGTTCGTCTGCTCAGCCAGAGTCAGGAATCAAACGCCTGTATGTTGACCTCATATGCCTGCAAATACAGTCACTCACTCACTCCTGTACAATCTCACACAATTTCCTCTTCAGCTTTGCAGTTTGCCAAAATGTCACTCAGTGAGTTGGCTTTGCATGTATGAATGAGGTTCATTAGTGGCCCCAGGGCCCTCTGGGAACCATGCGAATGACACCTTGTCTCAAGCTCGCTCTTCTTCACTAGCAGTAACAGGTGTTGGCGACTGTGTTGGTCAGTTGTAGCTGTGTGCTGAGTTCATTCTAATCTGATAAGTAAACGTTTTGACCACATATAAGTAACTGTGAGAGACAGCCTATAAATGATTTGCTGTGAAAATTACATCACAGGCCTCACAAAGGTTAGAAAATTACATCACACTTGATAGTTTCATTTTTCTGTCAAAACTGAGAATATAATCTGGTTTAGCTGTGCTCTTAAAAGTATTTCTGGATAATATGAGTGGAAATAGGCAAAACACCCATTTCCTGTGTTTGTTTACACTGTAAAAACAAAGTGGAGATAACAACAGATTAAATGACTCAAACTCTGGACCTTCTGCTCTGCTCTGGTGTCACAGAGACTGAAGTTTTAGACATAAATGTCAGACCTCAGACAGTCTCAATGTGTCTGTTGTATAAAACTATTTAGTTCTTCACCACCTTAAACAGGGGTAACCAACCCTGGTCCTCCAGAGCTACTATCCTGCATGTTCAGGGGTATTCAAATCCGGTCTTCGAGGGCCAGTGTCCTCCACATTTTACATATTTCCCTCTTCCACACATCTAATTCAATTAATGATAAGCTCATCATCCAGCTCTGCAGAAGACTGATAATGATGTAATGGCTTCCAGGTGTGTGGAAGAGGGAAATATCTAGAACATGCAGGACACCAGCCCACGAGGATTGGATTTAAATACCCCTGTTTGAGATGTATCCCTTTTTCAGCACATTTGACAGTCATCAGGCTTCTGCAGAGCTGGATAATATGTTTATCATTGAATCAGGTGTGTTGGAAGAGGGATACATCTAAAACATGCAGGACAGTAGCTTTCCAGGACCAGAGTTGGTGACCTCTGACCTTGAGGATTACTTCGCTTTGCAATCTGGGCAAATTTAGACTTGTCATGAAGTTTAAAAAAAAAAAAAAAAAAAAAAGGAACTTCAGAATACGAGAGATATATTTTTTAAGAACATAAGTATAATGATAGCTTTTTTGAGACATAAGTATTGTGATTTTTTTTTTTTAGAATTATAATAGATGATTACAATGACACGTACTGTGCAGAACATTAATGGTACTAAAATAGCAACACTTTAGAACACAAACTGATAGTACGATTTTACCTCATGAAGCCTATGTTGTCCCAATATTTTAAAATAGATATGTATCACTATGTAATAATATAGAATATAACATAATATGAAGCACATTAATAGTTCCCAGCATTTGCACAAAATGGTTGCATGAGCATGGGCGTCGTAGATGATGCCCGTAAAGATGCTTTGCTTTACCCTTTTCTTTCTGCACCATCAAACGTGTTCACCATTCTCAGTGCATGGTTAATGGTTTGGTGTATTTTGTCATGGTGCCAGAAACACATTCATCGGCTGAGTGTATCTACACATCCCATTTCTAGAAAATTTGGGACATTTTATACTAAAATCTGGGACTTGTTGATTTGATTGATCTTTAAAATGTGTTAAAACAGGAGGAAAATGATTATTCAGGTTATTTTGAAGAAAAAGGAAAAACAGCAGGAGCATAAAGATCCATTCAGAGCCTTCTAAAGAAACTAGTAATGTTAAAAGACCAGTTTGTTGGTTTGTTTGCACCATTGAAAGGCTTTGAATTGATTGGTGCGCTCTAGCTTTTTTCATTTTCCTTTTTCCTGTGCTGGTTTCTGTTGAAGAGGAGTTTACTGCATCTAGACCAGGGGTAGGCAACTCCGGTCCTAGGGAGCCGGTGTCCTGCATGTTTTAGATATTACCCTCTTCAAACCACACCTGAAAGCCATTACAGGCTTCTGCAGAGCTGATGATGAGCTGATCATTAATTGAACCAGGTGTACTGGAAGAGGGAAATATCTAAAACATGCAGGACATTGGCTCCCTAGGACCGGAGTTGCCTACCCCTGATCAAGACTATTATCGGTGGAAGTTGCCGAACCAGTATCTGTGGTGGTCTGGGGGTGCATCAGAGTCTACATGGGTGATCAACACATAAATATGAGACATTTGAACTTTTATAGACTTTTGGTCTCATCAAGTTAATATCTTTCCTGTGCAAAGTCTGTGGTTATTTCAGTAGGACAATGTGTTCCATCAGTGTGGTTTCATAGCTCCAGAGTACGTGTTCTAGACTGTCTTAGCTGTAGTCTATACCTGTGTCTTCTGGAGAATTAAACAGTGACCACCACAGACCATTGTTACAGCAGTTGCAGTCTCAGAAACAGCCAGAATGAACAGAGTTCTGCTTGAAAAAGTACAGGGAAAACATTTTCTTTGCACTTTTATCCATTTTTAGTGTCTCATTTTTTCTAGAAATGGTGCTGATATTTCATTTGTATCCAAGGCACTTAAACTGTCTTAGTCACAGTCACTACTTTGAGTTAGTTTCATTCTCGGCTTTGCATGAGGTTTGAGTCAACTAGACGTCAAATGTTGATGTGGTCCTTGTTTGTCCCCCTCCCCTCTCTTTGTGTCTCTTCCTGTTCTGTGTATGTGCCTTTACTTCTACGTAACAGGATCTTCACAGCCATTATGCCGATGGTGGCGGCTGGTTTGATCCCAGATGACCCCACTTTACAGCCAATCAGACGCCTCATGTCGCTTGTATGACTCTATCTTTACATTCGATTGGCCGTCCATAGCTAACTGCCTCCATCGCTTGCATGTGCCGGCTGCTTTGTATTCTCCATTTGTGTAGTATTCTGATTGGCTGATTGTGGGGCTGTCTTAATCATCAGTGGGATGATTATGGATCATTAACATCAGCCAGTCAGAATAGAAGTCTAGTATGTTGTCTCTTCCCTCACTGACCACAGTAACCATTTGTTTTTATCCTTGCACCTGCGCTGAAATCCACAAAAATAACTAGGTGGAATTTAAACACTCTTAACTCAGTGTTGATCAGTATTGAGCTTTACCCATGTTTAACTGTATGACCTCCACTCATCACTTCACTTACAAAGCCAGGTTTTTTTTTTTTTTTTCAATAAACATAAATTTGAAGAAAAAATAGTTGCAGCAATGGCTTAACCCTTAAAGACCCACAATTATTTTGTCATAACTTCCAAATGAGTAATTCTGTGCCAAATCATCAGATTTGAGAGAAAGTTCCCACCTGACCATCTCATTTGCTTTTTTTTTTTTTTTTTTTTAATTTTAATGTCCTCATTACTAATAACTGATGTGCAAAATTTTAGGACAATATCTCCACTAGTATTGAAGATATTTAGCCTTCAAAAAGGGGTTATGGCCCTATATTTAGCATAAAAACAAATGTTACTATCAAACATCCATAGTTTTATGGCTAATAACTTTTGAACTGTTGACACTAAATAATTCTAATTTGTACACATGATTCATGGATATAATAAGTCTCTGTACACAGGAGAGCTTTATATGTGAAATTTTTACAGATTTATGGCATATGAAATATTGCTTCCTGGAATGCATGTTTGTTCATGGTAGCACTTTTGGCTCTCTGTATCTACATATTTAATGACCCCCAGATGTCTGATCCTTTTACTTTCTACTATCAGGAAAGCATGTTATATCTGTGACAAAAATTTTTTTCTCATATATAGGCCCCTAAAAATTTAATAAAAGCTTGTTGCATCTTTAATTTGAATGCTTATAGTAAAAATCTGACAGGGAATACCAGAAAAAAAATTAGATCAATGAAAAGAGCAAGGTCTAAGTGATAGATGCACCAAATATGAAGTTGGTGCTTTGAAGAAAACTATTTTATTTTTTTTATATGCTCATTATTATTTATTATGAATAAAATAGCTTAAAAACTAAATATTTGAATAGTTCTCTGCAGGTGTTTGCCTGTATATAATTTACTGATCATGTAGATTTTCATAAAAGCTTAGACTAAATTCAAAAATTATTAGATCAATTGAGGGAAAAAATTTGGAAAAAGTGACATTTTCCACAAATTATATGATTTACTGAACATAAAAACAAGTGTGTCCATCCACTGTCATTATTCCAACTCCTTGAGTTTTACTGACGAATCAATATTGAAGATGACAGAGTTTGCACATCGGGTATGGAGCCTCTGAACGTCCAAAATGGGTCATATCTGATGATGATAAAAACCTGAAAAACTACATTTTACTTGAATTATTTACATTTGCTGATAAAGATCAGCAGTTGCTATAATTTTAGATGTGTGGATTCTTTTGGTTAGTGGTGGATTAGAGCGGCACAGTATATCGTTTGAGCATCGTCATTGCAATGCACATGTGTGCAATAGTCACTTTGCAAATTCTGCAATGTAAGAGGCAAATGAACCCAGTGTGTTCTCATCTAATTTCAAGGGTACCTGACTCATACTGCATGCAGCAATCCACCAATCACAATCATTCTTAATTAGTTTAGAGTGAACCGCTGGTAACAACATTGAAAAATGAGCAACAAACATAAGAAAATCCACCGATTTGTCTAAGCATTAACACCACACAGCTATTATATCCACTTGAGTATTTTTTCATATTGCAATATATCGCAGGATTAAAAAAAACCAAACAAACACAATTTCAATTTTCCCAATATCGTTCAGCCCTATGGTGGATGTTTTTATGGGTCTTTATGGGTTAATGTGTAAAAATGCATCACAAAATGCATCACTTTTTGATCACTGGAAATGGTAGTTTGCTATAACTCTACCACTGCTTTTAGTATAATTGATATTCACATGTAACTGTAAACCACCATCAGCTCACACTTCCAATGCTGTGTCTTCTGTCCTTTCTTTCGTCTCAGGTTTAGTTTCTTCTCCCGTGATAAGCAGCGGAGCTCCCAGCAGAGCACGCACTTTGACGGAGGCCTCAGCTCGTGGCCGGGGAAGGACGACGTATACACAGAACAAGCCCAGGAGGCGTTACAGCACATGTAGTCATCGGACAGGACTGGTCAAGGTTACCCAAACGCCAAAACTCTTTTAACACTTTATGTCCATCACTTGAGGCATTCATGTGGCCACTACACTCCCCAAACACCACTAGTGACTCACACTGCAACCGCATTATCCTGTGTTTGAGGTGAGAAAGCTGACTGATGGAAGAGTGAGAGAAGCACCACACATGAGGCTCTAGGTTGATTCAGATAATCCAAAATGGTTATTTAGACATACAAGAACCACATAGCTCAATGAGTGAAGGCACATACAGAGAGAATATGTTGGTGGCTGAAGTTTTTACAAAGGTAAAGGGGGACAGAAGGTAAACTAAAGTTGTATGATGGAAAGTGGAAAGTTGGCAACTCACTGTGAATCCAGAAGAAACACTGAGTGAGAGCTGAAGACGAAGGCATATATAGTCCCGCTTTTAGAAAACATGAAGAGTTTTGCTGTTTTTTGAAGGATTTACGGGTTGTACATAAAGAAACCTGCAAAGTAAAAAAAAAAATGTTAAAAGAAAACCTTCAAATGCATCATGATAGATTTTAATTTTCAAATTTTAAGGATTTATTCTTCTGTGCTCAATTAAAGGTCCAGTGTGTATGACTGCGAAGATATTTATAGTTATGTTTTCATTGGTGTATAATGACATGAAAATGAGAATTGTTGTGTTTTTATTACCTTAAAATTAGCTGTTCGTATTTCGCGTGTACCGCCACGTTTCTGTAGTGGCTCAGAATAGACTTCCTCCCCAACTTTTTTCATTATTAGCATTTGACCTCCAGAGTTAGAAGTGTGGATTAGAGTTAATATTCCCTTAACTTAAAAGTCCACACAGACAAAACTCTCATTAACTGGGTTTCCTTTATAGTCTTCCACAAAATAGAGGCGATATCTCTACAATGTTGTCACAAAGTATAATAATTCCTTCTTGTAGGTGTTTCCATTGAAGAGTGTTTGGCCTCTGATGTGTGATACTAGTCAAGTCCTGTCTACCCGTCTCGTGATATGCCGTAGTTCTCACAGAGATGGGGGGGAGGGTCCGTACGTACCTCACTCTCCAGGTGCACCCCGATTATCTCAAAGCAATAATGGATTTAAGGGAGAGAATTGTACAGAATGCACCAACCAGTTGTGGATCTTTAATTTCCAAATGACCTGGGCAGCATTTAATGAACTTATGTCATTGAACCTCTCGTGGCACCAAGTTTGTCATGGCTGTGACCAGTGAAAATGTGCAAAATGTGTTTCCATTACACTTTTGTGCTATACTTCTACATCGAAAGGTCTCAAAAACCACCTCATCAGAGTGTAAAAGCTTTTTTGCGACCTTTGACATTTTTTCCCAATATTTCAGTGTTTCCATTACCAGTTTTCTATTGTGCAATTTACATTGTGTGCATTTCTGAGGTTAATGGAAACCCAGTTATTGAAGGTGGGTGGATATTCACTCAGTAGCTTCACCATTAGATGTCCTTCAATATCAGACACTGAACCTTTAATTTAGCCCCTCATCACCAGCACTGTCAAAAATGAAACTGATGCAGCTAAATAACAACTTTGAGAATGTAAGACAAAATACAGTGACTTAAAATCAGGCTTCATCATTTTTCTTTGGTGATCTATTAGTGTCATAACAAACACTCCACATCACAAGCAAACCTACGGTTTTATGACAACAGCGCTGAACCAAAACAGGTTGTAGTCACCATCCACTTTGAATGAGCAAGCATTTCTCATCACAAACACATGCTTGTAAAAGAAGATGTATTTTATCTTCTGTTACATATTTTATGACCTTTAAACTTTCCAGCTCACATTTTTAATGCAAACCAGTTAACTTGACAAGATAGTTTCCTCTATGAAACTTGTGTTTTGAGTAGAACACACTGATATCAGTTGTTTTTCCAGTCATTTAATCTTGATAATGGCAGGTTTAAATTGGTAATGCAAGTATATACAACATAAGAAAAAATCATTAAACATCATTTGCAATAAAAAAGGTAGGAATCATGCACACTCCTTGATATTTAAATGTTAATGTGCCATAAAAATCTAATTTTTTTGGATGATAAATTCAAATGAACCAAAGATCATTTGGAAAAAGATGGCATTAATCCTCTGCAAAGCTAGGAAAGTTTTAAACCAAGCACAACAACATAAAACCTTCATTAAGCGTTATTTTGCTTTTTTCTCCTACATATATTTCATGTTCTAAATATTTGCTAACTCTGAAAATGCATCAGTATGCATATAAAGAACAAATCTAAATACCAGCCTTTGCACAGTCGTGTTGCAAATACTACTTAAACATGGTTAAATTCATAGCAGAATTCAAACTTACCATTATGTAAATACAGTGTAAACTATGCCATTTCCTATTAGTGTTATGATTATAGAAAAATGTAACACATCAGCATAGCTCCACACTTATTATAGAAACAGTTAAAAGTAGATTTTTACCATAAAAGTGCCAGGTGTGGTTTACATTATTTTTCAAACTGCTTTTTCACATAAGCTGCTTCTGTTTTAAAGCTTGTGTCGTGCCTTCACACTTGAGCTCCAGCTGATGGCAGCGAATAGCTCAGACATGACTGGGTGTACTTTAATAGTAGTGGCACTTTATCTCTATTTATACTGATCCAGTGAGGTGGAATAAATGGCTAAAACACTGTAATGAGAAGGACTGAGAGGCTAAAGATGCCCGTTTGTCATTGAGCAGCTTGTGTCACTCATTCATGCATACAAAGATACTGGACTGGTTTCAGGAAGGATCCGATTCTGCATATGTGGAAGTTAAAGAGATCTGGACAATTTCTATAAGAAGAATTCAAGGAGTATTTACTATTTAAAGGGAAATACCGTCAGATGTTATGTAAGTCAATTGTTTACCATTCCTCATGTGTTTCCCTCAGTCTTCCATGAACCCAATTAAAATGTTTATTTAAAAGATGTGATAAACTGATCAGTGTTTTTAAGTGAGCTGGCTTTTATTGAAACATGTCTCCTTAATAATAAAAATATATCAAATTAATGACTCTTTTCTTTTACAGTGTTAAATTTACAAGTCTCTGTTCACAAAGACAGGGTTGTGAGATTTTATTTGGGTCTCAAAATAAATAGGTATAAAATAATCATCTTGTTCTGATGATCATATGGCACAGAATCTGAGTCTGGTGCCAAAGGTATTAAGGTTTTAATGATGAGATGAAAAAAAAAAAAAACAGAGCCTGTGAACTCCTGTTGCTGGGTCCATTGTATGAAGGAGAGCATCCCAAAGATTTCAGGTTTGTTGTCTTTGGTGCCCCCTATTGGTAGGAACAAGTAATTTCATGTTTTTTGAGATTTAACTTGATTTTGATCAATCGTCCAGCATCATTGTAGTGTTGGGGAGAAACGGAGAACATATAACGGGATTAGGTATGTAGAATACATAATATGAGTAACTGTATTCAGTTACAATTACAATTTTAATACATGGTAATCAGAATATAGTTACATTAAAAAAAAAAATCAATGGATTACTTTCCGGTTTTTTTTGTTATTTGTTTTTTCTGTTATTTCACAAATCCAGGTTCCCATACAATTCCCAAAATCCCTTAATATAATATGCAATGCAAATATTCTGATGATAAGTGTTGAGTGCAAGTTTTGGGAACGAGTCAGTCTGTCAAGTCCAGGTCAAGATGATGGAGGTGGAGGCGGGGCCAGAACTGGCAGATCAGAACCAAGGCAAGAAGAACACAGTACATACCTTTGGAAATACAACAAGTACTTCACCTTAAAGAGAGACAAGGAAGGACCACGCATTATTACATGTAGTGCAACAAGAAGAATACAGATGTGAATATTTTAATAATGGGACTTTTTTCTTGTCTCTTTTTCTATAACCAGACAAATCACCGGTAAATTACTTTGAGTTGTAATAGTAAAACATGTGTTTATGAGGCTTAGACCTAATACATTCATCCAGCTCTAAAACAGAACACATAAAAATCATGCTGTTTCCAAGTAGTAAACATGGTGTACATTCATATGGTATTAAAATTTAAGAAAATGTGAAAGTAGTTCAGTTCAGATTACAATACTCAGATTAAGTAATGCAATAGATTACAATACAGGTGACTTTTTTGGGCATGTATTCTGTAATCTGTAACGGAATACATTTCAAAAGTAACCCTCCCTACACTGATCCAGCATTATAATCAGTGACGTCATCATTAATCATCACTTTCCACAAGGATTACAGTGATTCACATAGATTAATCTGTGGTGGTGTGTCCTCTCTGTCACCACTGAAAGTGTTTGATGACATCACTTTCATCATGTATGTATGAAGCAGTGTTTCACACTCTCCATGGGTGGGGCAGGGTGCGGTTGATGTTGAACCATCAGTATGATCAGTGCATCAGCTGATTAACAGTCCTCTGCAGCCTGCAGAGGACAGATTTCAAACATATGGGCCGGGGGCTGAAACCGGCCCACCAGAGGGTCCAGTCAGGCCCATGAGATGAATTAGAGAAATTCAAAGATTACACTGAAGACATTAACAGTCAAGGATGTTAAAATCATTTTAGGTCAATTTAATCTAACGTGGGTCAGACCAGTAAAATACAATCACAATTACCTATAAATAATGAAAACTGCTCATTTTTCTTTCAGAGTTGTTTTTTTTTTTAAGTTTAAAAATACACAAAAATATTTACATTTACAGACTATAGTCTTTTACAAAACATGTGAATAACCTGAACAAATATGAACCTAAAATGTCTTAACAGAAGTAAGTAGGATTTTACCAATATTTGACCTGTTGTTAAATGTTTTGTGTTGAAATTGCACTTATTTTTTCCTTAAGAGTTTTCAGGTTGTTCATATTTGTTCAAGTTGAAATTATGTTCAAGTACAGTTTGTAGATGTAAACATTTTCATAATGGAATTTGACTTTTTTCACTCAATAACAGAGAGAAAACGTTGGAGTTGACATTAAAGGTTCTTATTATTTATATTACATTACAGGTCTGGTTCATGTTATATCATATTATGCTGTATGAACTGAACTAAAATGTGTTAGACACCCCTGCTGTAGATACAGTGTAGATAGAGCTGTAATTAATTCATTCATTCTCTTAATGAATGAGTTTTTTTTGTTTTGTGCATATACATTATATATTGCCACAGACATCCAGATCATACAGCGGAAAAACAATGACTGTTGTATAATTTTGTCTGTGGGTCATGAGGCCAATCACCATAACTCCAACTCTTTGGACAATATAGAATACCCTCACAGACATCTATTAAAATGAAAATAATATAGGTTTGTATGTGCAATGTATATGTTTTCAGTGGTGTATGCTTGAAACAAAATTGTGAGTCATCTAATGTAATGTGGTCCCAGGAAAATAGAAGTTTGTGAAACTCTGGCTTACAGTTGTGGAAAAAATTATTAGACCACCCTATGTTTTCTTGTTCATTTTAATGCCTGGTGCAACTAAAGGTACATTTGTTTGGACAAATATATCAGTAACAACAAAAATAGCTCATAATAGTTTAATTTCAGAGCTGATATCTATCCATTTTCCATGGTTTTCCTTCATAATGACCAAAATCACATCAGTTCTTACATCAATATCTATGACATTGTACCGACAAAAACAGTGCTTTTATTCATTCCATGTTTTCATTTCTGTTTTCGTCACATGATGCACGAGTTAGTACTTGATTACATAACCATTGTTTTTGATGACTTTTGATGATCTAATAGTGTTTTCCATGACTGTACAAAATATACAATTTTATGTCATTAAGGCACAGTTGAAAATCCATGTCTATTGATCACATACATTTACATGTTTAGCTTCAAACAGCTAATAAGAAGAGGAATCCAGAGTGATTTATTCAAAGTTTAACAGTCACACAGCTATTTAGGCTATAATATACATTATAATGTTAGATATAATTATCTGTAGATATCACTTTAGATTGATATTTATACAAAGAAGCTTCACGGAAACTTTTAAAATCAATTTATGACAATATTTTCCTTTTAACAACTTAATATCTATGCACAAAAAATGAACCATATGCTCTTAAATGAACTCACAATAAAGCCAGAAGAAAACGTCGTTACAACTACTGCATAAATTCATCACATCTTCATAAAAAATGGATTATCCTCCCCGATGAGATGCCTTTGAGTGAATTAAATGATAAAATATACTGCTGTAATTTATTTTACACAGTTATAAATCACATACACACACTGTTTATTTGCATAAAACACCTTTATTCATCAGCGCCTCAACCCCAGCATTAAGATTTATTTAACGCTACAACAGCAAAGATCTATTATGTCCTAAAATGGTCAACAGGTCAGTTCTACCCCTCAGGTATTATTGCATTAGATCTACATTAAAAGTGGAATAAGCCCAAATGTAACACAACAGATCAAGAGAGAACAGGTATGAAAACATTTCCTATATGTAACATGATGCTACGATAAGTTAACAGAGGAAGTGTTAGAAAAGTCAAAATGTATCTTTGGATTTCACAAATTCACCATCACTTGTATGACTGGGCTCTTCATGTTAACACTAAATTTCATTTTAATTAAATGAAAACATGGAATCTGAATTAATCCTGGAATTTGATAATAACAATCATAATAATGAGTACAATGTCCAAAAACAACCATTAATCATTCTGAGCCAGCGGCAAAAATAATGTATTGGTCTGTAGAACCATTTCAGAATAATTCTGCTACATGGTGATATTAAAAAAACTACCCCAGGATCACCTAATGTAAGTAAAAAATAAAATACAGTAGTTTTGATAATACCATCAAAAACTCAAGTGCTGTACACACAAAATGTGTTTTCTACCTTTGTGGAAACAGTGGTGATACATTTCACATGGACAATGAGGGTGTTTTCATTGCTACTTCATAGTCACATAATTGATGTTTTCAATCAAAAATGATCAAATAATCCATGAATTTAAATATTACTCGTGACTTATTGTTCTGTAAAACTGTTTAACCTGATTTCGACTCTGCCAGGTGACAAAACACAGGCAGTCTTTTAATCATCCGCTCTGATAAGAGTCATAGTAATGCAATAAATCAAAAGAAAATACTAATGTGAATTTGTGAAAAGGAATATTTGGAAATTGGATTTAAAAAAACAACATTACCAGTTAACAAAAAAAGTACAAATTTGTCAGCGTTTTTCAATAAAGAGGAAGTAATACAACTAAAGCTAGCTGTAAATATATATACCGTATATAAAAAAGCCCAGGTTAACTACAAATGGATCACTGCCAGAAGTCTGGGGCTAAGTTCAACTCCTTGGTTTTAATTCATGTAAAACACACATAAATAAAAATAAAAATGACCTGTTGGCGGTTCAGCTGTTAAATACTTTCTCATAGAACATCTGGTTGTGAAGAATATGACAGTTTTAGCGAGTGAGAGGAACAGATGTGTTCAGTAGGAGTATTCGGTTCACCAAACCCACAGCTCATTCAATGGACTGAGCGGCTTGTTTTGTGCGTGCGTCTGCGTAAACTAAATCCTATGCGGTGTATGCAAAATATATGTGTAGAATACTGTCAAACTGCTCATGTGCAGCACTTTCAACTTTTTATAAATAACTTCTGGGAGTAAATGTACTATCACCACACAGTGCAGTAGTATAAATAGTGATATCCTTACAGAGTTTAGTGTAAGGGAGACAGCAGAAAACCCAGGTTCACTTAAATATCTGCGTTAGAACAAACTTGACAGCGTTTATCCACTGCAGGACACCTGTAATCACATCTTAAATATGCATCTTAAATATTAAAAATACAATATATGATAAAAAAAAAAACAGAGGTACATTACATTTGAGAAACTAGATTATATATATATATTCCTATGTATATGCTTAAGACTGCTCAACATCATGTTGCTTCACATTTCAAGAGCCTGATCTGACACTGATCCCAAATCAGACACAGAAAAATCAACCAGGACCATAAAGGGACGCTCAGCCGTGAGTTGGGTCAACCGTTAGCTCCTACTTTACTATGGCAGGGGACTTGATGTAGTTTTCTGATGACTGAAATCAGAGAATTCTTTAAAAGGGCTTGTCGTCTGCATACGTCCTGCTGATCTGGAGGGTTCTGGGATCATAAATATAGTATTGCTAAGTTTCTAACCTCTAATTAAGAAAAAGCAGTATAAAAGTGCAGAGCATTAACGACTACCTGCATGCTGGAGAAGGATTGGTCTATAGGTAATACAAAATGTACAAAATAAATGTGCTGCAAAACAACCAGAATGTTTTGTATACACATATAAATAAAAGTACAGATGTCACCTGACAAGGCAGATGTACCTAAATCCAAATGTTCTACATCCCTAGTACCCCTCGAACCCCCCCCACCCATCACTCATACGCTATTAACACATGCTAAACTCCCGTCCAGCTTCCTTGATATTGAAACAAAAAGGGTACACATTCTGTTTCTAAGGCATTTTTACACTAGCTAATGAGAAACACAAGTGTTACTGTAAGTTTCCCTTTTCTTTGAGGATTCCTTGATCAATCTTTGAGCCACGGGTGAGCTGCGATCGAGGCTTTACTGCGGTCTCCGTAGTCGTAGAGCAGCTCCTCGCCCTGGTCAATGTTTCGAGAGGCAACAAGGATGAGGTGAGGGACGCCGTTGATATCGTGGAGTTTGGTTTGGCAGTTTCCATTTTTACTGTGATTTATCAACCTCCCCATGCGACCAGTCTCTTTTGTGGCGTCCACACTGTTAAAAACAAACAACACGGATATTAAAAAAAAAACAAAAAAAACAATTCTCCTCAACAGCCTTCATAAATATGCAATGTTTTTAGTCAACTGCCGCAAAGGCTGTAAAGGAGAAAAATGGTTCAAACTGTTACCATCAATAATGTCATCATCAGGAGGCATTAAGAAAACATTAGAAAACCATGAGTGGTACAATAGTGATGGAGTGCACCATTTTCACCACACTGGGGGATGTTTGAAAGACCCACTTACAGCACAGTGATCAGTATTACAACAGCAGAAATACTACGCATATAACCAGCCATGCCAAAAAGAAAAGCCTCCTCCTGAATTAAACTCAGCAAATAGTTCAGATCCTCCATTTGGCTACTGCAGTGATTAATATGTTTCATCTACAACAACTTTAACTCTGATGCAGTGATAATATTTGCATTTCTTAAATGACCATCAGTTTGATGTAGAGCACAAAGACTGAACTGGGTTTCAATGGACAAAGTTCATGTGGTCTGATGGGTCGTGAATGACCCTGTTCCAGAGTGATGGGCACATCAAGATCAGAAGAAAGGTAGATGAAGTGATTACCCATCATGCCTAGAATCTACAGTACAAGCCTGTGGGGGCAGGTTATGGTCTGGGGTTGATTCAGTTGGTAAGGTCTACTGACAGTCCCCCAGAGCAGGTCAATGATACGGCTTCTTGGACAGGTTTGGAGTCCTGTACTGTAGTCTTGTAAAGGTTATGGTCAGGTCACAAAATGGGCCTTGGAACCATTTTTTGTTCATAATGTTGTTTATAATTTTGTTCAATTTGTTTGTTCTATTGGTCATTTAGTTTTTCTTTATTCAATTACTCGATAATTTTGTTTATGGGGCTCAAAGTAAGTTCAATATTTATCTTATCTTTTGCATTAACCCTCTCAGGGCCAAATTAAGTTGCAGTAACAGGAAAAATCAGATATTTAGCTGTTGCAAATCTGCAACGCCTGCCTTGAGAGGGTTAAAGCATTAAAAGCTCAATATGTGGATTCACTTTTAGTAAAAATGTGTTGCATACTTTTAAAACCCCTCGGGCCAAATATAGTCTAAGATTCTGTTCAAAGTTATACACTATAGCTGACCTATTTTCAGTAGCCTTCTGTTCCATGCCAAGATGCATCCACTAGTATAAATTTGTTGCGAATATCTCAATGCATTCTTAAGATAATGCGATTACATTGTTGAATGGACAGACAGACAACAAAACAATTACAATACCCATTCAGCCAGAGGCTGGCTAAAATGCAAAAACAGAGAAGCTATAGCACTTCATAGCTCATTTTTTTAATGTTTGGGTGCTGAGGAGGTGAGCTAAAAAAGACTGGGAACCACCGCTATAATGCAACTGGATGATATCCTCTGCTTGACCCTCCTACCTTAAAAAACCCCAAATAGCAGAAGAAGCAGCAGAGTACTGCACCTTTCTTACACCTTTTTAGCCACCCTTAGTTTTTTTATTCCCTTATCTGAGACTTGAGTTTACTACATGATAAAGTCTCACAGACCAAATCCATTCCTATTTACACAGTTTTGAAACATCCAGATTGTCAGCATTCTTTGATAGGAAGTGTCAGTATTTAGATAAAAAGGGAAACATGCTGTTGTGTCATACCAGTATGTTTTGCATAAGTACTGGAAGTAGTACATGTAGCAGCCAGTGGCAGGGTTTTGAGCGTATTCGGCCTCCCTCTTTTTGGCATCAGTGATCTGTAGCAGGTCTCCATGGTACTCCACCACGTACTCGCCTTTCTGGAAACGTCGAGTGGCAAACACCGCTCTGCCTTTTCCTTCAATCTGCTGCACCTTCAGAGAAACAGGGGTTTTCTATTAAAATACACAGAAAAACACCGATCCTCCACAGCCTACTTTTAACACACTATATCTGGCATCTTATGGATTCAGTGAAAACACTAACATGAGCCCCTTTCAAATATGCACTCCGGAATATCTCTGGACAGTTCCACCCGCTCTTTAACCGGAGTCGTCTGTTCAAACATCCTACTCCCCTCCGGGTCATGTCCGTTTCTCCTACATTCAGATATAAGGGACATTCTCCGGATGGATTGTCTGGGAGTTGAAAACCAAATATGACATAAACATTGTGCAGCGGGCTGCTTCAATTTTTCGGTGATGCGGTCATACAGGACAGAATTCCGTGTTATCCCGTTTATGCTTTTAATTATTTCTATCAGCCTTTGCCGTGAGGAGGTCATGAATTTTGGAATCTTTCCAGTTGTTAACCATTCTCTTTGCTGCTGATGTTTGCCTCTTGTGTTTTTCCGTGTTTTGGTGAAGTGGGAAATGATGTGTTATGTACATCATCAATGTGTGCACTCACAGCTTTCCCTCCGGCCCCTCCCCTCAACCCTTCAGGCGGTGCGTGTCCAAATCTTAACCAGACTGTCTGAAAAGACAACACCTCACCGGCTAATGTCCGGACTTAATACTAGGGGGTCAGCCGGTTATTATTCGCGTAAAGTTAACCCACATATGAGCTGGAGTGTTCAGACGCAAGGGTCAAATTTACAAAGTCCAGAGAATGTCCATTTTTCATAGCATGTTTGAATGGTGCTAAGGTGAGCTAGAAATAGTTTAAAACAAGTGTATGTTTTTCACTTCGAAATACCAACATGAAGCCGGGCAGAAGAAACAAAGCTGAAAAGTTGTGATATTAACAACCACAACCAATAACCATAACACCCTATTAATGAGGCATATGAAGTGACACAAAAAGTAAAAAAAAAATGTGAACCTAGAGAACAAATATGCCTCATATATTAGAGGAGAGAGCAGAGAACTCAACCTACTTCCATCCCTTCCTCGATTCCATTTGTGATGAGATCATCCAAAAGCTTTTTTTGTTCAAACTGGTAACAACATGAAAGGTGAGATATGATTATTGTCAGAAAAGCACATTTGGCACAGCACATTCTGAGAAGATGCTCCCAAAAATATGCATCAGGCTCAACTCAAATACATAATAAATATATACAGCATGTTATGTATAATATACACAACATGCAGTGGACTACAGGATAAAATACTGCATCTTACCTTAAGCTCCGTTTTACTTTTTCTTGAGCTCCTTCTTATTGGATAGTAGTCAGTAACTCTTCGGTTTTGCAAGTTTTTCTTTGTGGTCCTGCAGCGAGAGAGAGAGAGAGTGGAACAACAATTATCACAACCACTATGGGCGACTATGGCACAGGTGGTAGAGCGGGTCGTCCAATGATCGAAGAGTCGGCAGTTCGAATCCCGCCTCCAACTGTCCAGATGTTGAATTGTCTTTGGGCAAGACACTAAACCCTAAATTGCTCCTGGTGAGGCCTGGTAGTGTCTGGCATAGTGGCAGATCCACTGGTGTCATGGGTGAATGTGAAGCTTGTATTGTAAAGCACTTTGAGTACCAATAATGTGTAGAAAAATGCTATAGAAGTACAGACCATTATGAACTACTAACACTATCAGACTGTTTAAAACGAGTTTCTTCCTCTCCAGTTCTGCAAAAATCCTTATTTAAAAATGCATCAGTGTTGAAGATATACATACATTTTTAGTGTTGGTCTCTTTTCTTGGTGGTGGACTCCTCGCCTCTGACGGCCGTGGTGAGAGGTGCTGTTGTTGTTGTTATTGTTGTGGAGAAGACTGTGAGAGAGGCTGCTACTAAAAAGCAGGGGCGTCACAGGCGTTGAGAGGGGCGAGCTCTGTGGACAGCGCTGCTGCTGTGCTGATGGCTGTTCATCGGACCAGCCGGGCGAACGCTGGCTGAAGGTACTCTCTGTCTCGGAGAAGTCTGCCTTGGAGTCTTTTGTTGTCATGCTGATAGCTTTTGGTCTTCTACCTGTGAAAAGTGGAACAAAAACAAGTACAGTGCTCTCGTTATTTGGTGAAATCCGTTTTATAGTCCGTCTTGTTGTCTGTAAATAGCGGTCTGGTTGCTTTCCTGCAGCGTCTTCACACGAGCTGAGGAGAAAACTGTTGAGCAGGCGGAAAGATATTTACCCGCCTCCAGCCTTTGGGCATCATTTTCCTGGGAGTTTATTGGAGAGTGTCTTCCCTCTTGCATCAGACTGATCGTCTTTTCATCATGAACTAGTGATAGGGATTTGGCGCAGCTTAAGACTGTGACGGGATGGCTACTGCATACAGTTTCCTGTAAAAACAAACACAAGAATATAAAGAAATGGTGTTAAAACAATGTAGAGATGAAGGGCTATGAGGGTCATGTGGTGTTTTCTTTTTTAGTTTTTCCTTCCTATTTTTTTCCTTTTCCTTCTTCGTCATATGTGTTTTGTTCTTTGATTTAAATTTACTTTTTACTTTATTTATTGACACTATTTATTATATATATATATGTATATACTTTTTAAAAATTACTCATTTCAGTGCTTATAATCCGTTCTCTTGAGCTGGTATTAATTTCTCTTTATTGGGTACATTTGTGTTCTGTACATTATGTTTAAGTTAGTTTTGCTGCATGTTTATGGCTAATTACTTTGACAAAATTAGAACCATACATGTTTAAGCAGTGAACTTAGGGGTAGAATAAGTTTAGTTCTTCTCACTCCCTTTCAGGTTACTAGGGTTGTATTTTAATAGTGAATTACACTATATATTCATTGTTTTATGTATACTGTGTACACATAATGTTTACAACTAATGTCTCTATGTGTATTTCTCTATGCATATTGTTTATGTAAAATTCTCAATGTATATAGTGTTTACAGCAAATTATCTATGTATGTCTGTGTACATATAATGAAATGTATATAATAAGTATTGTACATGGAGTGCACAAGATCAAAATAAACAATAAAATTCAATAAACTGGTAGATTTATGATGGTCAAATAATTTAAAAACATGCATTTAGAGGCATGAAGTGCTTCAGCTATTATACACCTCTTTACCTGCTTGAAGCAAGACTTTCTTATCACTACTATATTTATTAATTTTTCAACAACATACATTTTCTCCAAATAGCATCATTAATGAAGCAATGCTGTTACAAGGACTCATTTTGTATGATTGCTTTGTATTTTAGAGTATGTCAAGACAAGACCACAAATGTGCAGGCAAAGGAAAGGAAATGGATGACTGCCATCATGGAAACATGATTTTAATAACAAATCATTCACACTTCTAAAAAAAAAAAATCAGCCATGCAGATGTTTTATGTTTTATTCATCCAAAATTCCCATTGTGTTTATGTGATCTTATCCTTTCATCTGTTGTTCATATAATGATTTCACTGTTGAGAATCATCAAGAATATTTTCATGACATAAAAAACACAAACAAATCTGTGACTTCACACACATTAAAATGGATATATCTGGATGTTACACTCAAGGAGAGGGGTCTTACAACATATGAGTCATAATCCATGTTCACTCTAATAGTACAATATCAGCTTGAACACTGGTCAGTGAATATCTGGGGGGTTGTACTTGTATGTTGCTACACGTTTTACAGTGGTTACAAATATCTAATAAACTGAGATAAACATATGTTAAAATCTATTAAATTAGTTTAAGGTATTGGACTGTAGATATTATATATACAATATATATACTAATAAATATGCTGAATAAACAATTGAAACTTGTGATTATTCTCCCTTGTCCATCCATTATGTTAAAAATGGAAATTTGTAGTAATGTTAGAAACTGTAGAAAAGGAATTGAGCAAGTTAAAAAATGTTTTGATGTAAATAAGTTATCACTTAATAAAGATAAAACTAAAATTATGGGTTTTGGCAGCGTTAGGACAAATTGTGAGATAAAACTGAAAATTGATGGAGTTGAAATTGAAAGGGTGTATGAAATTAAATTTTTAGGAGTGATTATTGACAATAAACTCTGTTGGAAATGTAAAATGTCCAAGGCTTCTTTATAAATCTGGAGATGTGGTAAATGTTTGCATATACATTATTGTTCACTTATAATGCCTTATATGTTATACTGTGTGGAGATTTGGGGCAATGTGTATAAAACTAACATAAACCCTATAATTAAACTACAAAAAAAGCCATTAGGGTCATAAATAAAGCTGGTTATCTTCAAATAAGTAATCCACTTTTTGTAGGATCTGGTATCTTAAAATTTCCAGATACTGTTTATTTAAAAACAATGGAAGTTATTTTTCATGTTAAGAATAAAAGTCTCCTGTCTATATTCAAAATTGTTTTAAGTTAAGAGAAAAGAGTTATAATTTAAGAGGGTCGTCTGTGTTTGAAACATGTAAAATAAAACAAATGTTAAATATCGATACGTTTTTGTTGTTAGTGTCAAATTATGGAATCAACTGAACAATGAATTTAAATTGTGTAGCTTGTTGCAGAGTTTTAGAAAAGCTTTAATTTGTAAAATTCTCAAAGGCTATAAAGGTCTCTAAGTGATTTAAGATGTTGAAAATAGTTTGACTTGTGTTAATGTTTTATTTGGTGTAGTTGCAGGTAATTCAAAGGATGGGAGAAGGAGAAGCACAAATAAGTCTCTGACTTCAGCTTCTTCCTTTTTCGGTTAATAATTGTGTCAATTGTATATTCTTTAAATGTATGTGTTCTGTACTTAACCAAAGTAAAAATAAAAATATTTATTCATTCATTACCATATTGGCTGTGTCCATCCATTACTGAGACACTTCACAAAACTCTTGCTATTTAATGCCTTTATATATTAAAAAATAAAACTTTTTACTGTTTTACCAAATAGACACCCGAGAGGACCAACAGTAAAGATTTTATAGTTTTATAAAAATTGGAACTACACTTTAAAGCGGTTTCATAAAGTGATCAAAAACAGATGTTAATATTCTGTCCATTCCTTTATGGAGGGGTTTTAATTATTTTTAAGCCTGAAGATTAGGTTAAAACATTTTTTTCCAAACACACATCTAAAAGTGCTCATTATTCCCTGAAAAATGAAGTAGTATTCATCTTTCTACCACAAATAAATGTGAAAGGACAAACAAAAATGTAGTAAGCATGTCCAACCCCCTGGTGAATCAAAGCTATACACTTTATCAGGACCACGTCAGAAATGTGACTGCTAAGCTTGGCTTTCATGCAATGTAAGAAACTCTGCCTTTTGCAGAACACCTATCAATGCAGACTCAGTTAAAAGTGAACATAAACCAACCCAGAAACACTGTTTGTAGCTTTAAAAGTCATGGAACAGTGGGACCATGAAGCTGCTCTGAAAATATGAAATGACTCTGATGTTTTTAAATCAAGGAAAAGGAAGGTTAGTGGTTTCACTCTGACTGTAGGACCGCGCAGAAAAACCCAACAACCCAAAAACAAACAAATCATGACATTTACTGGAAGAGTAGAGCATGGGTTCTTAAAGAAAACACTCAAATGTATGGCAGATTTATAATAGGGGACGGAGGCTGGAGAGGAGGAATACTACGCTCTATGACTAAGACCAGTTCAGCCAAAGAGGCAAAAATAATGTTTTTTTTTTTCCCTTTTTTTAAACAAAAGCTTTCAGTCCAACATTGCAGAGGTAATAGCTCTGCTACGACACACACAGATGCTGCAATGGAGCAATAAATTAACTTTCCCTTTTTGCCAGACAATATACAACAGTTTAAATCAGAATATAAAGAAATGGTCTTAAAATAATATAGAGATGAAGGGCTTTGAAGATCATGTGGTTTTTTTTCTTCTTATTTTTCTTTTTGTGTGTTTTGTTTGTTGCTTTTCTCTTTTTTTTCCACTTTATTAATTGACATTTGTTATATATGCTTACATTTTTACATCATTTCGTTTTGGTGCTTATAATCTTTTGTCATGAATTAGTATCTTTCTCTTTTTGGGTATATTTGTGTTTTGTATGTTGTGTTAAAAGCTTGGTGTACTAATAAATATTTACAACAGATTTATCAGATATAATTGCAGCCACACAAGTTGGTGTATATTAAGAGTAAACTGTTGTATATTATGTGTATTTTTGTACAAATAATGAAATGTATATAATATGTGGATGTTATGTTATTCCTGTTATTGTGAATTGAAACAATATTGTACATAGAGTGCACACGTTCGAAATAAACCAATCAATCAATAATCAGTAAAGGGTTTTGGTGAAATAACCCAATGGCACCAAGTGACAAATAATTAAGATTGTCATTACCACTGAAATGAATTAAACTAAACCCTGTATGCAACTTATTACAAATAGGAGACATCCTTTGTGACTGAGTAATATTTAGATGCATAAGTGTTGGTGTTGGTGTGTCCTGGGTGTGCTTGTAGCTGTTCAAGTGTCCCAGCTGGTTGCTCCATGGTTCGTGTGTGGTGTAGTAGTCAGTGGTGTGGGTGGGGCCGTGGGTGGTGGAGGCAGACCATGCTGGTGTCTGGTCCCACACCAACTCGTCACTCAGTCCCTTTAAAGACGGAGCCAAGGCGGAGACAGGCCTCTGGGCTCAATGTTTACCGTTCAAATAGTCTCAAACAAAATGCACTGTAACGGCAGATCGAACTACAAAAACTAGTTCCAATAAATGATGTGTATGGGGCCTTTGGGTGCCGTCTAATACCAGAAGAGCCAGTGTTGTCGGCTGGCGTGGACAGGCTCATGTAACGTTCATCATTAGCTAATGTTAGCAAAGCACTGTTCATCAAGGAGCCTCTCATCTGTAACTACACTTAAAACAGGCTGACTGTCATATTCACTTTACGAACACGCCTCTACACGCACAAACGCGTACAAGTCGTTTTCAAAGACAGAATAATCCACTTCAGATGCCTTTGATTTACGCCATATAACCCATGTTTGGAACAGTGGTGATGCCCTAAACAGGCAAACTTACCCCGTTCATGTCCGACTTGTTTTCGTGGCTTCTCACTGAGCTCCAGCCTCTCGTTTCGGAAAAGAAAAATAAATGAAATGTCCTGCCAGTTCAGAGATTAACCTTGCCTGCCCGCACAGCAGTGGCCTCCCCACACGCTGGCCCCTTCAGGCTGCTCCACAGTGGATGTGGTTCCTCCTGTTGTGTTTCAACTGTGAGCAGCTCAACCGTTGAAGCCTCCACAGCTCTGCTCCGCCATTTTTCTACTAGTCAATGAAAGAGACGCACGGACAAATGTCGCCCCCTGCAGGCCGACGGACGAAGCGCATAGATTTTCTGGGTCAGTAAAGCCTCACAACACCACGAACCAGCGTTTAGTGATGTCAACAATAGAATGTGTCAAACACATTTGAGCTCAGGCGCCACATACTGCCCAATGTAATCTTAAGCGGGCCGGACCAGTAAATTAACAACACAATAATAATGAATTATTATGACAGCTCCAAATGTTTCTCTGTGTTTTATAACAACAAAAAAGGACATTTACAGTATGAAGTGTTTACATTTCCAAACAGTACCAAAGCAAAAAAATCTGAATAACCAGAAAATCCACGAAGAACCTGAAATTTCGTAAGAAATATAAACAGAATTTTAATACTATTATGCCTCAGATTATCATTTACACATGTGTATTACAACTTACAGATCACAGCGGATCAACTACAAATATATAGAATATTTACTAACAGGCATCTGCAACTGAAAAATTTTTACACTTTGCAATTTCATCCCTTTGGAGGGCCGGTTATGGCCCACAAGCCATATGTTGACACCCCGGGGCCAGAATAGAATAGACTAGAATAGAATAGAATAGAATAGAATAGAATAGAATAGAAGAGAATAGAATAGAATAGAATAAGC
>JAPTGZ010000005.1:42020290-42030821 GCA_029814645.1 Fowleria isostigma
TGTCAGATCACTCCCAAAATCTAATCGTTTATTCCTTGTGTCATTTCCATCATGTCCTGAAAGTTTCATCAAAATCCATCCTGTAGTTTTTGCGTAAAGTTGCTAACAGACAGAACAACAGGCAGACAGAGAAATGCCAGTACCTGTGCCGGCGTAGTGGCCCCTCCCCCTGCCAGACACTGAAGGAACAGACAGCGGGGCAAGTAAATCCACTCACCTAGTTAATGCATTTGAATGGGAGTAAAATGTTGGATCACTCCCAAAATCTGATCAATTGTTCCTTGTGTCATTTTCATCATGTCCTGAAATTTTCATCAAAATTCGTCCAGTAGTTTTTGCGTAAAGTTGCTAACAGTCAGACAAACACCAGCAAAAACATAATCTTCTTGGTAATAATAATAATAAATGGTGGTAAATCACTTAAGAAAGATTAATGAGAGAGAAAAAAATATTTGAGAGCTGACACAAAACTAGCACTGAGTAAAAAATATATTTGTGATTCTCTCCTCATGTTACTTGAGATGAAACATCATTTTAACAGACAACCAGGAGAACTTTATGATTCTCACCAAAGTGTTGAAAGGGCTTCTATGAAGAACAAGAGTAGTTCCTGCTCCAATCCAGACTTCTCACCCTTGGACACAGCTGTCCAGCAGAATACTGATGACCGTTACCAACCATTTGACATGAATACTGTTGCTCTAGCATGAAGTTTGATGTATCAGCAATATTTGCTTTACTGCAAGCAAGATGCTGTGTTGCAGTTTTGCCAGATTATCTTCACGATTCAAGATTCTGCTTGTGTTCAGATTTAGTCATCAATATTCAACAACTGTTTGCATAAGCAGAGATACTATATATGCAGTGTAAGTAACAGTTAGCATGTGTGTCAATCCTTTGAGCCTTGAACCAGCGCTGACAGCCATGAATGACTTTTATATTAGTTTACCGAGGGGTGAGGAACATTTTTAAGACTGTATTTGAAGATATTGAACCTAAAAATGAACACTGTAGTCAGTCCACCTCTGATGTGGTGGTGGATAGACACCCTCTTTGTGAAAAAGATGACTCCACACAAGTGTTAGGAGTAAAGCGTTACAAAAGTAATGCATTACAGTAATGGATTACTTTTGCTGTTATCCATTACCAATCAATTTTCAGTAATATTTTGCTTGGTATATATTCAATAGCGCTCACGTTAAAACACACTTTTCACCCATAATTTAAAAAAATAAAAAATAAAAAAAGCAAGACCATGAGACCTTAAGAAATCACAAATACACCAGGAAAGTTCTATTTCCTGTTGGTGTTCAGCCAGTGGGTGAAGATGACAGAAGAGTTCATTTGTCACATGATGTACTTTTATTATTAACCCTAACCCTGCTTTCAAGAAGCTAATTAGTATGGTCCTTGTGATCAGCAGTGACAAGGTAAGCTAATATTTCTATGACTACTTAGAATTCTTTATTAATTGTGAATTTATCTACCAGCGTCCTCAGTGCTGTGCTCTCTGTTTGAACATGTAAAAAGTTGAAAAACAATGCAAGTATTCCTGTTGGAATTCAAATATCATAGACCATAATGTTTTGTACTGTGAAGGCTTGTCGGGGGGCTTGGGATCATTCTTGGGTGTCTTTTTTCCTTTAGGTTAGAACATGTATCAGGTGGAACTAATATTTCAGTGTTGGAACACCCTGGAATCATTTTAGGGATGTACAACAAACCAATCTATTGCCATGGCGATCTGTCACTAGACAAAGAGTTTAGGTTTGGAGAACAGACAAGAATTGGACTGGAAGAAAAATGTGACATTTTTGTGTTATTACACAGTTTTAACAGTTTGTACTTTAATGTTCTGAGATGTGACATGTACATGAGCTCAGTGAACCACTGACGTTCTTAGAATATTCACCTTTGTTTCCAAAATTCTAAAAAAAAAGTTCTAAAAAAAAGTCTGGTTGAGTTTATTTGTATTATTGAAGCAAACATCTAAGTTACTTTTAATTTAAACAAAAAAATATTCAAAGAAAAGCAAAAAGTATTGTTACAATATTGATGTTTCTTTCAATAAAAGTTATACTTGCTCTATTGTAACAATATTGTTGGGGTTGAGGAGGGGCCTGGAGATTTTTTGTCCTCTAAAGGGGGACCCCACAGAAAAAGATTGAGCACCACTGTTGTAAGGTAAGGATGTATTTTTAAATAACAGTAACAAGTAATCTGTAATGTATTACAATTTGGAAGTAAATTACACAACACTGCTCCACACATACTTTAAAACAGAAGCTGAGGTGATGATGTTTCATGGGGTGATGGGAAACTCATCATTTTCAGGATCTGAATTATTTTGAATTGCTCTCTGATCGGATCTGGGTTCAGGGGATTCTAGTCCCTTGAGTCAGAATCGCCCGGCCATATCCAAAAAAGAAGAATCTGAATCCAAGGACTCATGTTCAGTGGACTCTCTCAGTAACCAAACCTCTGCCCTAGAGTAAGTGGACACATGGATCTGTGAGTCATTTTTAGAGAGTTGGGTAAAAGATTCAAGTCGGGATTCAACTCAACTGTCTCCAGTTTTGTGAGGTGAAGGTTCCAGTAGGTTCTCAGTAAACACTGCTGTCATATTTAGTGTCCCACCTGATGAACTCCCCTCAGGGAAGCCTTCAGCCGTTGCCTCCACAAATAATCTGGTTAAAGGCAAGATTTTCTTACTGTGTTTATGAGAAGTAGCAGTCTCAAAATATCTCTCAGTGTGTACCAGGCACCAGATTTAAACAATTACACATTAATATCTCATGTAGCCTTTGTCATCTTTGACGTCACCGTCCATTCAAGATCAAGCTTTTTTGTTCTTTCTTGACTTTTCCTGTTAGTGCAGACTTTGATTCGATCGGGATACTTTCCCTTTGACCTGCTGAAAGGAGAGTTTTCTCATGCTTGAATAAAGTAATTTTTGGGTGTGTTCCAATCAGCAGGATTTATGACATCATAAATATTGCAAAGCTGTTTATGATCTATTATTGTGTAAACTTGACGGAAACATCAGGAGCCAGATGCATAAATAATACATATGAATAAACGTGCTATTAATTGACATTATTTTTGGAGCCAAAAGTAACCATATATGGACAAAAGGGGTGAGACTACATAAACCCAAGCGGTTAGAGGTGAGCTTATGATAAGCAGTAGCTTACCAACTCAAAAAAAAACCCAAAAATAAATAAATAAATAAAGTACTGACTTGAAGAAGTTCAGTGTAAGTCATTAGGGACCAGCGCATTTTTGGAGCCAACAGCCGTCAGACATTTTATAACTAAGATGATTCTGCTTTGGCTTCCAATATGAAGAGGTCCTTAATCCTTGTACGTAATTAATTCATAATTAGGAGTGATAAACTACTGAGCCTGTGAGTAATGGTAATGTCCAACCATTTATAAAATGTTTAGTTTAGTTTATTAGTTTATTTCAAGCTTATGCACTCTATATACAATACTAGTCACATATACAATATTCAATACTGTTCATATAGATATCATTATGTGTACACAGAAATACATGGAAGGGTTGCAAAAAAAAAGAAAAACACCATATTCACAATATACAGAATTTACATGAGCAAGTCTGCATAGAGAAGTATACACAGGAAATACACATATAGAATTAAACATAGGGAATATACGTTGAAAATATATATCAAGAATTATACAATGAATGAAGAATCTGCATGTAGAATTATGCTTAGAGAAATATACATGGAGAATGTGCATATGGAACTATACATACAAAAATATACATGGAGAATATGCATCTAAAATTATACATACCAAATTTTACAAGGAGAGTAATGCATACAGAAATACATAGAAAATGTGCATATAGAATATACATAGAAAAGTGTCTATCGCAAAATACACGTAGGTAGAAACAAGTATTGTGTATTAATGTACATTGTTCTGAGCTGCCTTTCTGCAGTTTGTGACCAACTACATTTAAATTTTTTTCAGAGACAGTGGAGGACATATCATTCTTAACTCTCTGTAGTAATTTTTAATGAGATCCTGGAAGATTTTGCAAAAACAGTATGAAAAACAAATTATTCCTAAAAAAAAATCACTGGTTTTTGATTACACAACTCCAAGATTTTCAGATCTTCTTTAACAATTCTGTTCCATAATGCCTCTGATGTATGTGGAAAGGTTGCTGTCAAAATATTTGAGTGCATAAGATAGAAATGTGTGCATATTAGTCTAAAGCCGTGCAAAAAAAAAAAAATTGAAAACTCTTGAATGACTTGAGCTGTTTATAAAATGCATTGTGTCTTTTTTTATCTGCCAGAATACAAATGAATAAGTTTTGACAAAAAGAATTACAAATATGAAATGCAACTTTAAGACTGTGCTTTACAGGCATTATTCATTGAGCAGATACATCAATTCCACAGACAGCACGTGTTCAGGATCCTTCTCTGCGGCGGCAAGATGGCTGATAAAGGAGCATTACAGTGTTTTTACACGTAACATTATATCAGAATGAGGTACAAATGGTTTGATTTGACCTGATTTTGTTCTCTGACTTTGTAGGCCATCTTGCATAGTGATCCTGTCTGATCTTGCAGTGGAAAGTGGACCTGTGGAATCGATATATCTTCAGCTCGATAATTAGCGCCTGTGAGGTATTTTTGACAGTAGAGTCATGCTGATGACTTCGTTTTCGTGATGGAGAAAGTGCAGTGTGTAAAGTGACATTTCATGTTTGTAGTTCTTGATATCAAAACTTTTTTGCTCCTATTCTGACTGATGAAATACTAACAATAGATTTATTTATGACTGAACTCATTCAAGAGTTTATAAATATACATTTTTTGCACAACCTTATTAATTGTTGCACAACTATAGGCTGAAATGCACACATATTTGTTTTAAGCACATAAATATTTTTGACAGTTTCCTTACCCCATACCGATGTTTGCGCAAATTGTTGGCAATTTGAAAGGGAAAACATTTTTGAGGAGTGGCGGAGGAAGGCGTACATCAGAGGAGGTCAGAGTTGATGGAGCTGTGTTGTTTTCAATAATTGACATGTTTTTAAAGCGGTATCTTTGGTCAAACTGTGATTCAGACAAACGTCAAATAGGTAACAGGAGGCACTCTCCAGAGCAGTCTGATGCCTAAATGAAGGGTCTCCACTCAGAGGTGACAAGCACTGATGCATCGACACATCTCGTTTATCCTTGAAATAGTGACAAAATACATGGAATACTATTCCAGAGGAAAGTTTCCATAGTGAAAGAAAGAGCGTGAGAGTGAGACTGAGGCCACAACAAGACTGTGTCCCGCTGAGTTGTGCTATCAAAGTGATGGCTGCCATTTCTCCCAGCTGACACCTGTGTCTCGTCTCTCCCAGTGAGTCGACAATATGACTGCTGCGTCTGTGTGTGTACGTGTGAGTGTGTGTACTAACACAGTGTGGAAGAGAAAGACATTCTGTGCCTGACAGTGATGATTACAGGTTGGTATGAATTTAAAGTAAAAAACCACAGAATGAAAACACTGAGTGTAGGGTTGAAAAGGGGAAAATTGGGAAAGGAGGAATGACACAGCTCCAAGAGACGGTAAAGTACGTTTTACCGACTGGTGTGACTCGGTGTTAATCAAAAACAACATCAGCAAACAACTGCAAAATGTCAACTCTGAAGCCAACTTCTTTTTTGAGATAACGTGATAACACAGAGAACGTGTCCCACCAAGGGATAGAGTGCTGATTTTGTTTACTAGTATTACACTGATAATAGTTATTTGTTGAATTTGATACTCTTTGAATTCTTTGATTCACTGTTTAAGTGGAAGCAAGTGAACTGAAAATGTAAGTATGTTATTCATGGTAAAAGAGTCATCTGAACTCCACAGCAACCATGTTGATCCGTAGTGCAGGACGGCACAATGTGTCATGTATTATGGTATGTGATAATGGATTAGATTTCTAGAGCACTTTTAAGGCACCCAAAGCACTTTACATTAGTGATCTATTATTCATTCTTGTTCCCGTTCTGGTGGTGTCAGCTGAATGTGTAGCCACAGCTGCCCTGGGGCAGGGGGATGGAAGCGTGGCTGCCAGTCTGTGCCAAACGACCACCACCCAACATGCACATGCATTCATACACCAGTGTGAGTGACGCTGGAGGCAAGGTGGGTGAAGTGTCTCTACCAAGGACACAACAGCACAGAGCAGGATTCCAACTGCCAACCCTTTGGTTATTGAACAACCCCCTTTACCTCCTGACCCACAGCCACCCCACATAAAAAAAATAATAATAAATTTTATTTGTAACGCACTTTACATTTGACATCAAATCCCAAAGTGCACAATAAAAAGCAGCAGACTACAATAAAATCACAGATAAGGTAGCAACACCACATCTTTCATGTTTTTTTTTTGTTTATTTTTTATTAAAACTTTCTTGTAACAACAAATAACAAAAGGTAGGCATCACATGTACATTCAACAAACTGCTGCAAAATAGTATTACAGGAAGCAAACACCAAAAGGTGCCGTACAATAACAACACAAAAACAGACAAACAATAACATATATTAAAACCAAAAACAAGGAAAAACAAAACAAAATTATAAGGTATTAACATAAAGCAAGTTATCAAACAATTTGAGAGTTTGTTCACATTTGTAGTATTTTGTTAAGGCTAGAGTCATATAATATGATTCTAATTCTTTTATACAAACATTGGTTAGGTATGGATCTGGAGAGTTTAGCTTTATGAATATAAAATTTGACCATCAGTATAATCACATTAATTAAGAAACTTAAAGGTTTGAGCAAATAGTCAAACATATGCATGGCTCTGCTCTAGTGATAATGGTAAATGGTCGGTACTTATATAGTGCTTTTTGGCACATCAGTGGCACACAAAACACTTTACAATACAAGCCTCACATTCACCCATTCACACACACTCATACACCAGTGGGCAGCTGCTGACATGCAAGGCACTACCAGGCCTCACTGGGAGAAATTTAGGGTTCAGTGTCATGCCCAAGGACACTTAGACGTATGGACACGGGATTCAAACCACAGACCCTTTGATCATTGGACGACCCGCTCTACCAACTGCGCCACAGCCGCCCACATAATAATGGAAAATTATATGAAGGGCAGGAATGGGTTTGGCCATAAAGAAAGATTTTTAATAGTTCAAGGACATACAGTACCTCAGAGATGCACACAAACACACCACACTGTCCAATACTAACCCAGCAGCAGATGAAGAGCTGTTCATGTGAATGCAGTGGCATATGCTTTAGCAGGTCTGCCTGCATCTGTGCATGTGTGTGTCTGCTCTTGCATATATACATAAGGGGACAGTTGATGAGCTCCAGATTGAGTTCTCATGGGGGCTTTGGTCTGTGTTGGTGTTAATGGAATTTCCCAGTTTCTATGCCTGGCACAGTTACACTGGAATAATGACTGAAAGACATGCAGTAAAAAAAAAAAAAAAAAAAAAGTAAGAAAAAAAGGAAAACACAACAAGAAATAGAATTCAACCACTGCAGTCGAAAAAGAGTATGGAGAATTAATATTCTTAATAAATACGTTGCTTGTTTGCTGTGGTGCACTGCAGACTCTGTTGTAAGGAACACCATCGCTGGGCTCCACAGAGGGAGAGATGTGCTGCTGATAACTTTGAGGCTCAGGAAATTAATATTTGGTAATCTTTTAGGACCTACTGTGTGTTCAACCTCATCTGCTTGTTCAGGTAGTGTTTAGTTTTCCTGAATGGGGTCTACTCTGAATTGACTTGGCATTTGATAACTACGGAAGAGAAACATGGACACACAGATCTGAAGGCAGATAGAGATGAATTGAAACCTTCTTGGCATTGTCATCCCGGTGGGTTTTACTATTAGAAATGTTTGTATTGGTGAACTTCAACTAAGTCATATTTAACCCATAAAGAACCAGTCACTAAAACCATCTACTGATATAAAAAATTGAATACCTGTTGATTCACTAATCCTATCAATACATGTAAATAATTGGTGTAAAATACAGTTATTCATATTTTCATGGTGATCAGATATGACCCATTTGTACTTTCAGAGGCTCTGTAGTTACCGTGGAAACAACGTCATCTTCTACAACATTGATTCACCAGTGAAACTCATGGAGTTGGATCACTGACAGTGGATTCAAATGATTTAAGATTCAAAGTGTTTATTATCACGTGTACAGTAAAGAAACAGGTTTCCCTGTATAATCAAAATCTTACTTTGCTGTCTACACTGAATGCCACAAGAGTTTAACCCATAAGAACCCAGTGGGACATTTTTGTCACTTCCCTAATAAGATTTTCTCTATATTTAACCATCCCTAACTGGTTTATCACCGTTTATTGTAATAATATCTTCTGTGTTTTGTTTTTTTCAGTGAAAATTGGGTATTTTCCAATGTGGGATTCACAAATCATGTAGATGGGCATAAAAATTAAGAGTAAAATTAAGGAATATTATATCAAAAACAGAGAAAACTGTCACAACCTCTGTCTGTTCTCTCTCTCTCTCTCTCCTCATCTCTTTTTCTCAGCCTCTGTCCAGTCTCCCGCCAGGATTCACCTCTCACCCAGTTCTCTTCCCACAGCTACTCCCACTCATTAGTCCCTGACAACTGCCACTCATACCGGTTCCCAATCACTCATCAACAGCCCTATAAAATCCTTACTCATTTCTCCTCTCATTGCCAGATCGTTCCTCTGGCGAGCATGAATATCCAGCATTTACTTCTGCCTGTTTACTTTTTGTCCAACCTGTTTCGTCCCTGACCTGCTCTGCCTGTCTGCTTCCTGGTTACCTGCCTGCCTTCCGACTCTGGATTACGCCCCTCTGCAAAGACCCTGGATATTGACCTACCTTTGGCTCTGGATCACATCTCACCATCTGTCTCCCCGGTATTTGACCTGCCTTCCATCCCTGACCATGCTCCTCATTTCCGCTCCTGTCAGGATTCACCGGTTGTTCCCTCCTGGACCCTCTGCCTCTCAGGGTCCTGTTCCAGCCAGGGCTTTTCAGTTTCCGGCTTTAAGTCTCATTGAAGATTTGGATGGTGTGTTAAATAAGCCTGTTAACTTTATTTGGTTGTTAAAGTCACTAAAGACTGTTAAAACTGTTATTCTGCCTTGAGTACTGCAATTGCCATTAACTACCATTACCCGTTATGAAATCCAAAGAAAAAGTCACTTTTGCCGTTAAAATCTCTCAGTAACTGAACACAAACCCACTGTTTCCATCCACTGTCATTGATCCAACTCCATGGGTGTTATTGGTGAATCAATGTTAAAAAGATGACATGTTTCCACGGTAACTACAGATGTCTAAATGGGTCATATCTGATGACCATGAAAAAAGAAATGACTGTATTTTACAACAATTATTTACATGGATTAATGGATCAACTGGCATTAAACAGTTTATATCAGATGATGTAGATGTTTGAGTCTTTGAGTTAAAAAAGGTTAAATATTGAGAAAATTTTATTTGGGAAGTGACAAAAATTACACAAAAAAGGAATTTACAAAGAAACAAGGTGGCTTTTTTTTTTTTTTTTTAAATGGCATGCGGGAGAGGAAGAGCATAAAATATAAACTACTATTACTAAAACAGAAAAAAGTGTTTACATAATGTACAATTAACTGGTAATTGTACAAACTGTCAGAGGTAAATGGCATACAGCATGTGCAAAATTGCCTAATATAAGTGAGATGTTGATGTGCAAAATTGTCAGAGGTAGATAGTATGAACAGTCAGAGGTAAACAGTATGATACAAATACTGTATAACTGTTTCATATATAAGGTACATTAAACAGTATCACAGTTGAAAGTTTGAACACTATAAACAGTTAGTACGGCTGTTGGCGACTTCTATCATCTGTTAAGGAGCCTGATGGCACAAAGACAGAATGATGGACACACTTGGTTTATATTCAATTAATGATGTATTTGACTAAAAAAGTCACATTTTCTTTAGCTTTGTCTGTTTCTGATATAATAACCGTCAACTTTAATTTGAGCTTTAGTGAACATCTACATGATCAGTGAGTTAAATGTTGGAAACAACCTGATTTTCACTTTCAAATGCAAAACAAAGAGCATAATATAATATATAATATAAATGGTGAGGAATTACTTTCCTCCCTCAGATGCTTACTAGAAACAACCCATATATATGTTACTAGTTCTACCCATGGAACATTTCGTTTTTTTGGTGTGTTTCTTTTTCTGGTGGCTATAATTGTCACTACTTCGACAAACTTTAGGAAAAACCTGTGAAAATGTATTATTACTATTTTTTTTAAATAAAAAATTAAACAAAATAAAAAATATATTTTTTTAAAAATTAAAAAGATTAAAATAAATAAACGGGTGACACGGTGGTGCAGTGGTTAGCCCTCGTGCCTCACAGCAAGAAGGTCCTGGGTTCGATTCCATCACCAGTCGATGGGTGGGACCTTTCTGTGTGGAGTTT
>JAPTGZ010000005.1:42070633-42081976 GCA_029814645.1 Fowleria isostigma
TTCTACACATTAATGGTACTCAAAGCGCTTTACAATACTAGTTTCACATTCATCCACTCATACACCAGTGGGCTGACGCTATGCCAGGCACTAACCCCACTGGAGGCAAGGCGGGCAAAGTGTCTTGCCCAAGGACACAACAGCACATGACTGGCACAGAGCGGGAACTGAGCCGCCAACCTTCCGGTTATTGGACGACCTGCTCTAAATCCTGAGCTATGGCCGCCCCAAACTATATTATTTATATCAAGATTAATTATTTTGGGGTTAAGTACTCCTTGCGCTGCTTCCCTTGTTTGCCTCTTACTCAGCTGGGTACCCCGCCTCTGTGTGTGTCAGAGCACCACCCACCCTGCCTCCTTAATTCCGACATCAACATGGCTGCAGGGAATGTTAAAAGCTTATTCTCATGAAAGGTTTGAGTATGAGCAATCTGTTCCACCATTTAAACACTGGCATAAAGTCCAGTAGCAGTGTGTTTAGACCAGAGTCCATCTGAGAAGGTGGACTCGGATACGGGCCGGCTGGACTCCAGTAAGGTCCAGGTGTGTGTGGCAGCAGTCCGTGTCCCAGCCCAGATCATAGACACTAGACCGGATGCTACATCTGTTCACCACTCTGATAACAGAGGTGGCCGTACTTGTAACTAGAGCGGTGAACAAACACCTCAACTGCTGAAAAAACCTCGGATCCGTGTAGTATGAGCTCTGCTTATCAACCGGACCACTGGGTTATATATCAGAGACAACCAAGGATGTTTTTACACTTGGCCTCAGACAGGCTAACAGCTACAAAAGTATCTCTTGGGTTTGTCTTCTTCTGACCCCTGGGTTTGTTGGATAGCAACACAATTCCCTCCACATCGCCACCTACTGTTCCGTAACACCCGTTCTTACTGAAATAAGTGGTCCTTATTTCAGTAACGCAACACTGTGGGAAAGGTGTTGAGTATCCAATCTATGCAGTTGAAGGGTTTTGTGGACATTTCACAGCCTTTACCAGACAAATAAAAATGACATATTTGTAAATAATTAAATAAATCCTCTGACAGATGTCTTTGTATCTTTCTGATTATATCATGGGGTGGCACGGTTAGCACTCGTGTCTCACAGCAAGAAGCTCCTGATTTCGATCCCATCATCAGGCAAGGTGGGACCTTTCTGTGTGGAGTTTGCATGTTCTTCCTGTGTCTGTGTGGGTTTTCTCCGGGTACTCCGGTTTCCTCCCACCATCCAAAGACATGCACTGATAAGTTAATTGGTTAATCTAAATTGTTCCTAGGTGTGAATGTGAGAGTGTTTGTTTGTCTCTATATCAGCCCTGTGATGAACTGGTGAAATGTCCAGGGTGTACCCCGCCTTCACCACTTCATATCATCACCACTAATACTTTTATAACTCTATCCTGTATCAAACATCAACACTTATCTCTGCAGAATATTTAACCATTATCTTGATATATTTAGGCTATATCACGATACACAATATATATCTCAATATTTTTGAAATATTTTATAAATCATTGTGTAAATGTTAAATTCAACTCTTTAACGCATGACATTAGAGGCCATATTGCCCAGCCCTTTGTTGGTCAATTTATCCTATCAATACATGTCAATAATTTGTGTAAAATACAGTTATTTATCCTTTTATGGTTGTCAGATATGACCCATTTGGATGTTCAAAGGCTCTGTAGTTACTGTGGAAACACCATCATCTTCTACAACATTGATTCTCCAGTAAAATCCATGAAGTTGGATCAATAACAATAGGTTTATGTTCAGTTAATGACTGATTTTGCTGAAAAAGTCCCTTTTTCTTCAGTTTTCTCTGTTTTTTAAATAATAATCCTGAACTTTACTCTAAAGTTAAAGAACATCTACATAAATGACAAATTAAATGTTGGAAAATACCAGATTTTTGCTGAAAAACCCCCACAAAATACAGAAGATATAATATTACAATAAATGGCGGTAAACCATTTAAGGATGGTTAAATATAGAGAAAAATGTATTTGGTAAGTGACACAAATGCCCCACTGAGTCCCTATGGGTTAAAAAAACAACAACTTGTATTTGGATGTTGACAGTAAGGTGGTCATGGTCATAACAATGACAAAAAATAAAATTTGCATTTATAGAAGCTAACTAGTGTTTGCAGCATTACTTATGTCATTTGCACACCACACAGATGCCTGTCTCTATTCAACACAAACTCTGTCCTTTTGTTGCACTGCTCTTAGATTCTTAAAGCAAACACCTGACATATGCCAATCCATTTATTAGGTACATCATACTAACAGAGGGTGTACCTAATAAAGTGGCCAGTGAGTGTGAGTGCTGTTGGCGAGCTGCTTCAAGGTTTGACATGTTGTGTGTTCAGAGATGCCCACTGTATTGTATTGATCATGTTTCCATTCCTAAACGTATTGAATTTCAGCCTATTTGAGATTTGCATGTACCTAATAAAGTGGCCAGTGTGTAATTTCCACACCCCTCTTTCTCTACAGTTGTTTTTTTTATAAATTTTACTACATCCATAAACATAGTAACCATATTTTTATAAAACACTTTGAAAAAAAAATTCCCACATCTGTTCACATAAAAAAAAGATTGTCTAGGTGAATAACAAAGAACCCAAGTGGCACAAAATCCCTGTTAAACACATTTACTAATGCTAATTAGTTGCATATTAACATACCTTTTAAGAGCCAGGAATGTAACAATGGTACTATGCTTTAATTATCCATTTAAAGCCTTAGATATAAACTATAACTCCACAGTGTAATGCCTTTTTTTTCTGGCTTTCAGTGGTTAAACACGTGACCTCTCTGCAGTGATGTAGAAATGTTGGTGACCACTGATCCTAAGCCGTCAAGACCAAAACAAAAATGCAAGGTCTCACATTATCAGTCTGTCCACATTCATACAGTACATGCATCAGCCGTACTGAAGTCCCCACGACATTCCAAACCTGAACCTTGATAACAACAGTAAACAAGTTGCCTGGTAGACTGTGACTAAGCAGAGGTAATAACACTGGATGCAGCAGCAGTGCATTTAAAGTGAGCACTTAAAGCTTTGTGACATAGAATGAAACCCCACTTGCATTAAAAGATGACAATGAAAGCAATTTTCTCTCTCACTTTCTTCTGTTTTAGCTCATTCTGAAGTTCACAGTCAAGCATTTCTCTCTGAAAATCTTGCCTGTGACTTTCTCACTTCAGATGACACATGCAAGGCTTTAACTTCAAATGTGAATTTTTCTGCAGCGCTGTAATTCTAGGTGGGTATCAATCACAGCTGGAAATGTACTTCCACAAAACACACACTATAAATAACAAAATCTGCTGCAGTGGTAAACTTCCACGCACCGTCGGAATCACATGAAAGCACACATACGGTTTTGAACCAGGACTGGACCTTTGGGCAGCCCCAGAGAATGTTACATGCTGATATTACAGTCCTGTTCGTGTGTGTGTGTGTGTGTGTGTGTGTGTGTGTGTGTGTGTGCGTGTGCGTGTGTGTGTACGCGTGTTTATGCTCCCGTGGCTTTATGACTGCGTGTACCATCACTGATAGTGAATCCAGTGAATTGTGTTTTGTGGAGCGTGGGAAACCTCTGCTGATTTGGCCAATTACAGCTCCACTAACAAAAGGTCACCATTTCATTACACACAACACAGCACTGCCAAAGTCCTCTTGACAGAGGGTGGGAGAGAGAGAAGTGAAGGAGTGGGACAAATGTGTATAGAAGCAGGACAATAGCAGATAAATTTGGATTAATATGTGTGTATTCAGGAGAAATACCAAACAGGTTTCCTCCTCCAAGACAGCAGTCTGTGCCACATCTGCAGAAGGTTTGTAAGCTGCTCACCATACATACACTTCACTTCAGCTCAAATACCCATGAGGCTTAACAGTACTCCTGCTGCCTCAACACAACATCAATAAAAATATATACAGACTTATACTGACACCTGTAACACATTGCTTCTGCAGGTGTGCCACGGTGGAGAAACAGCTTGCTACTGTCTGAGGTGAACCAATTAGGAAGCACTCGCATTAATACCATTTTTAACACATGAGAACATTGGAACATTTTGATGGTTGAAATGATTTTTGTTTTTTGCTGCAGCACTTAAGCATTGCTGTGATACACATGAATAAAACATGCAAAAGTCTGAAGCATAACATGACTACACACAACATACAGGATACATTGTGACATCTTAAGTGCTATTTTAAAGAGACTGTGTGGAGAAGAAAGCAAACAAATCCTCCAGGAGCAAGCCTAGGGCGACTGTAGGGAGGAAAAACGCATTTTAGAAACCTCCGACAGAATTGGACATCAGGGAGTCGGCCCTCTGCCTTGACTGACTGGGGGTGAGGCCGTTATCTGAACATGTGAGGGGCCCTGAGATCACCACGGGTTATAAAAGTGAATTGAAGTGAATTGAAAAGGTCCTTGGTGAGTTAGAAATGTCATTCAAAAAAACGCCATCAACAACCATTTATTATTATTTTATTATATATTTTTTTATTTTAATTATTAAAAACACAAGGATAAAATATGTTAAATAAAAAAAAAAAAATCAAGAAAAGTGGGATGAAGTACAACTTATATATTCCCACCTCCTTCCTCATCTTTTTCTACCGATCAAAATGTCCCTTGTCAGTTCCTAAAAGTACCTTAACTCTTGTATGTCAATAAATTCTAAACATTCATTCATTTTCTGAACCCACTTTATCCTCACTAGGGTCACGGGGGTCGCATGGAGCCTATCCCAGCTGCATTTCATAACAGTGTTTGACATATCATAATAAACTCAGGCAAAAAAAAAAAAAAATCAGATCCGAAAGGATACTCTAATATATGGAAATAAATCAACCAAAAAGAAAAACAAATATCATACAAATGTACAACAATTTCCCTGTTATTCCACCTGACCTGGCCAGTGTGCCAATGTATGCAGTCCATGACAAAGAAAAGGTCAGTCACTAAATTACAAAAAGAAAACAAAAAATGATTACATACCGTCATCAACATTACTGTTGAAGTTGCATTCACTGTCACTATGTCAATGAAAAATAAGGTTGTTATGACTTTTTAAATTAAGCTATAGATACAAATAGAATGTGGTTAGTGGACAAGCGCCACACATTTGTCCTCTCTCAATATCCCTAATCTGTGTGCAAACATTTGAAAAACCTGTCATGTCTATTTCCATAATAATGTGCAAATTTACTAAATAATTTACTTAACAGTAATGTACTTAATAATGGAGAGAAAACTGATCAGTCAAAACACTAAAGTGAATACACACATTGGAGAACACAGGCAAACACTGGACAGCACTAAACATCAGGAATGAACAGCTCCAAAATCAGAAACACCTGGACAAAAGGAGTAGGAAGAGGGAGGACAGAGAGGAAACCTAACATGCTTGCACTTGAAAACCTTCGACTTGATATGAGTCACAATAATTAGTGTGTAGTTCACAGAGGCATTTTCATTTACCCCTCTTTGTTCTTAACCATGCTGTGAACTGTCCGCAGACATTTGAGGTAAACAGATTTTTAACCATTTTAACAATTTTGAATAATCAAAAATCTAATTTTAAATAGTAAACAATTAACTTGTTAGTACATTTTAAACCAAAGTATTAAAAAAAAAAAAAAAAACTTCTTGGTGGAGATAACAATAAACAGCATTTTAGTCTATGAATTAACAAATGCCTTTAACCATGTCATCTTTACTTATTTATCAAACAGTTAGTGTTTGAAAAATACATTTTAGTAAGTCTACAAATTATATACATTTATCAAAATCAGTGAATATTGACTATTAAACAATAAACAATATGCTAAACTTTACAATGTATGCATAGAAATGAAAAGCACATTAAACTTAATGTTAACATATTAAATGTTGAATCTTCTACGTGCTCTTGAATGCATCAAGCCAACAGCAGAGATTTCAACAGACAGATGCAGCTGTATTCTATTTATCAGCTGTCCATCCATTGTGGTAAAGAGTGGTTTCACTCCACAGTTTAGTTACAAGACAGAAGAAAACATATTTTCTCTGTTGAACTGTGATGTAAACGCTTCCGCTGTGTCTGTATACTGATAGACTCTGCTCAGATTAGACTGAACCAGGCTGGACGTTAATGGGGAGATGCGCTTCACCTGCGGCTTCACCTGTTTGTTTTTCTCCTCATTATCAGGAGGGAGGTGGGGGTGTCTCACAGGCAGTTTAACAGAACAATAATGCTAACTGTCCTGGTATCAGCTGGTGTTATGTCCGATTTGGGTCCGCACTGAGTCCTGCCAAGTATGCGTTGATATTTGTGGAGTGTACATGGCTGACTCCGGCCAAATCTGTGGTGGATTGCCCCCAGTGGCCTGATTTATCACTGCGTGCCGAAGTTTATGGATAGATGCACACACACACGGACAGACAGACGGATAGCGATGCCCTGGCCTGTGTGGCCGAGGGTATAAAACACACTACGAGACAGGAAAGACACAGTTGGCAACATCAAGTGGTGCCATTTCTAATTGAGGGAGAAAGAGACAGAAAGGGTTGATGTGATCCTTGATGTATCACTGCTGGGTTTCCAATACAGTTTCCCACAAAATAAAAGTGGTATTTCTACAATTTCATCAAGGTATAATTGCAACTTGTTGTTGAAGAGTGTTTGGCTTCTGATATGTGATTGTAGTAAAGTCCTGTCTACCCATCTCACAATATGTTGGGGGGGGATTCCCTGTGTACCTCATGACACTCGGAGGGCAAAGTCTTGTATAGAATTCACCAATGAGTTGTGGACCCAGAATTTCTGAATGATCTGGCCAACATTTAATGAGCTGTAATGTAACTGAACCTCTCGTGACACCAGACTTGTCATGCCTAACCAGTGAAAATGCATAAAATGTGTTTCCGTTGCACTTCTGCACCATATATCTTTATTGAAACGTCTCGTAAATCACCTCATGAGAGCGTAAAAACGGTTTTGCGATCTTTAACAGTTTTGGCGTCATTTCCGTGTTTCCATTACCAGTTTTCCATTGCACAAATTGCATTTTTGCGAATTTTGAATGAATGAATGAATGACAAATTTTTTTTATTTTGGTTTGTAAATTAATCATTAAACTCAGCACAACAATCACAGTAAACAACAAAAAAAACAAAAAAAAAACAGGAATAGGCCAGAAGCAGCTAAGCTTATTTTGTGCCTATTCTTCTCCCCAATCCACTACTTACATTAAATTGTGTACAGCATCAGTATTCTCAATATAACAAAAAATGACAAAAAACCCCAAAACAAAACAAAAAAATAAACATATCTAACACCTCAACCCAATATTCTTCAATGATTTCACACTTAAAGCAGAACTTGGTAACATTTTTACCTTAATTAAACAGTTTTGAATTAATTGTGATGGTTAAATGGTTTGTTTTGGGGTAAATGGAAGCCTCAGCCATCCCATTGCCCTCTCTACAGCCTATTTCCGGCACTAGCAACTCCTTCTTCTTCTTCTTGTCTAGGTGGTCCAAGATCTCGTCTCTCGTGAGAAACGGCACCACCACACAACCATAGCTCCAGCTATATGCTGTTAGCTAAATACAGGCTAACCATGTCTTCATGTCACAGGTGTTAACCATGACAGAGCTGACACAGATACATTCTCTATACTCTACGTATTTCAGTGGATTTGTGTTCACGATTATGCTATTGGTTGTAACAGTGTTTATTCATTCATGAACTTATGTTATCAATGATGCCTGGATGCTTGTTGGATAATGGAGATGTTAGCATGCTCACTATTACATATATCATCTACATGCATATCATTACAGTAATCATGGCTGTTTGTCCTGTAGGTGCATGTTTGGTCAGTTTATTAGATCTTTTGTCTGCTTTAGGATTGTGTTATTACTAGACACAGAATTTGGTCAGTTGAATCTAGTTGTAGCTGGTGTTTATAATACTTGTGTGATTGTTCTACAGTACATGTTAGTCCCCAGGATGATAGCATGCTAATGCTAACGGGCTTGGGCAGTGACAGGTGGGGGCTATTGATGTTTGTTAGCCGGTTAGCTCTTAAACTGTACCATTTAGATGGATAGATAGATGTCTTTATTCATCCCCAAATGAGTAAATGTCATGGACTCATTACACAGTACAAAAACACAATGTCATTCCGTACTCTGTTACAGACCCTTGGAAAAACAACAGCAACAACAACAACAGTCCAATAGCAATTTTAAATAATATTCTCATTATAAAAATAAACAACAGGTACAAAAGAGTTCATCAGACGTTCAGTAGAACACTGGGGCATCACTATTCACTCACCAACTAAATAAAGTTAGTGTCATAGCTGCTACAGACAGCCTCAGCTCATTGGTTAGCTGTGCAGCTAATTGAGTCCCTGATATCTGGTGTGTCAACCAGTCCCATGTGTCTGGAACCAGGGAGGATCCGTCAGCGGGGAATAGATCCTCCAGGGGGGACCTGGCAGCTTTTTTGGGTCCTTGTTTGCCGCACAACTAACTTATGAGCCGAGGCTATCTGCAGCCACTAGCATCGTGTTGCTATAGCATTAGCCGCAGTGCTAAAGAGCAGCTCCAGTAATGTGGCCTCCTCCATTAAGTTAAAACAAATGTTTGAAACTTCAATGTCTGGATAAAGAGTCCCCATTCCACTGCGTGTTTTTTTTTTTTTTTTGGCTTCTTGTCATTGCTTTCATTGAAAAAAAAAAAAAGGGTGTTTGTAGAGTGAGGATTGGTTTTACTATAGTGAATAATCCTCTGGGGGAGGTCTGCAGAAAAAAAGCTACAACACCAACAAAGAAGAACTGAAACCACCGAAGAAGACAAACCAGTAAAATGTTGTCAAGTTCCATTTTTAAAACTTTGTCCAAGAAGTAAACAGCTGAAGTACATCGTCAAGTCCATGAACACAAAATACTCTACATTTGATTTAGTCACTTACAGACCTTTATAGCCTTTGAGAATATGACAAACTAGGGCTTTTTTAAAACTCAACGAGCTACACAATATAATTCATCGTTCAGTTGGTTCCATAATTTGACAACAATAACAGAAACGTATCAGTATTTAACATTTGCCCTTACTTTACGTACGTATTTTCTGAGGGTAATTACAACCCAGGTAGTGTCCCATACCAGCCTTGGACTATGAAGCGAAACTAAAGGGTTAGGATCAGTAGAGCCAGCTTTAACCATGCCCTTTGAGAAAAAAAAAAAGGAAGAATTTACATCTGGTCTTAAAGGTAGAGAGGATGTCTTCCTCTTTCTTGCTCCTCTCCTTAGTCTAGTTTAGAAACTGGAACCACAAGTAAACTTACACCACTTTCCGTGGTCTTGCTCTTTCCCTAATGCCACTTAAGACATGAACCCACCGTGAACCCTAACTCATTCAAGCTGAACTGACACATGTCACTCGTAGTCATAGTAACTGCCACCTCTAAATTTTGACTGCACTCTACACTGTCTCTCCCTGATAGAAAGATGACATTAGCGCAGCACAGAACTCTGTCAATGCCATTAACATGATTAAAGATCCTGTTCTGGAATGTGTTGACACTGACAGAATTCCCCAAAAGGGTTTTTAAAGTCTTGATCCAACACGGGTGTTTAGTTCCACGAATATTTAAAGGGGTAATATTTTGCTTTTAAAATAGAATTATGCATTTTAAAATATTTCCCCATGGTCTACATAAACTGTAAATGCTATGCCTGGATCTGAATTCTTCTATAATTCAACTCCACAGGTCCATCTTCAACCATATTTCTGAGGAAAGACAAGGTGGTTTTGAGCGCTGGGGTTTTAAACACAAATGAGCCACTTCCACCCCATCCCCTCCAGGATGTTGATTGTGCTGCTCTGACGTGTGTTTATTAATACAACCAACAACTAAACATTTTAGGTAATTGGCTTAAAGTTTGAACATATTTTCAGTATGGACTATAACCACTACTGCTGACAAATGTTGCACCCTTAAAATGAACCTCCGGAGACTTGTCCATCTTTGTTTTGCCACATTTATTAACAAAAATACTTGCTGCTTCAATACAAGTACGTTCAGTTTAGTCTGTATACATTACGTTCCGTTTTGTTTGTTTTTTTAAGCCGACAGAGTTCTCTTAAAGGGTAAGTTCAACAATGTTTCTCCCCTCCAAAATTAAAGGGTAAGCAATGCCATAACACATGAATTGAATAGCATTCTTATTTAAGGTAAGTTATTTTTATCCTGACACTATATCATACTAGAAAGAAATAAGAGATTAACACAATATGTTTCAGAGTGCTACACAAACAATTATGTTGTACTCGGAGAAATATTCATGGGAAGTCTTGATCTTATATGTGCAAATGTCGTGACTAGCTATAAACGTAACAAATTAAGAAGGAATTAAAATGGGTTGTAGAAATCCACTCGATTTTTGCCAAAATGAATATAAAGATAGCTCTACAGCACCTGGAGGGTTCGCATTCAAACTTTATCAACTATTAGGGTCCAAACACACAAATAAATGAACCAAAAACTAATGAAGGTGGGTTTAGCAAAATATAACCCCTTTAAATCATAATCATAAATCAGTGTATTTCCAAGTTATGTTATTCCAAGTATACAAACCAACTAAATCATTCTGACCTGTCCAAAATAAAGACACTATATGCAAGTCTTTGGGGTATTTGATCTTAATTTGCCTTTTCAGAGGGTTTGTGCAGATTGTGTCAGTAAATAATAATGGAATACTTTTGTTTGCTCAGTACTGTCCTCAACTAGCATTTGTTCTCCTGTGATCAGCACTAACCCATTTTATTCTAAATACATAAAAGAACAACATAAAAATTGTTTATGGCATCAAAGCTTTTTGATTTTGTCAGGAACCTCTATTTCAATAAAATAATAAATAAAACAAACAAACAAAAAAATCACAAAACTATAAAAGCTAGTTGAGCTCTGGGTGCTCTAGTTGAAATTATGAACTTTGTGTTAGGGTCGGTTTGACTCAATTATAAAAATAGAATTATTGAGCCACAATTACAGCCAAAACTGAAGTCATAAATGGGTGATTCTCCAACTTTCAAAGAATTTGTGTCCCAGGCAGAGATAAGAAAAACAAAAACACATTTGTCATTTTTTATTTATGCTGCACTTACTAGACACAAAGACAAATTTACAAAAAATTTATGATAAATTGTTATTTATATTTTATAAAATATGGTTTATATTGAGTGTTTTTGCTATATGTCCTTTGGCCAGGTTTTGGACTCTCAGTCCCTCATAAGACTGAAATTAAAT
>JAPTGZ010000005.1:42238954-42249124 GCA_029814645.1 Fowleria isostigma
ACAAGAAAAAACTAAACTCTTTATTTTCAACATGTCCTTGATGTGTTTTATTAATTTGCTGAAACATTCAGTTTTGACCTTGATGGAACAGTGCATATGGGTTTAGAGAATAGAGCAATACTTGACAGAGTTCAATGACTTAAGAGTGATTCTTGATACATTATATATCACAAATGCATAAGGTGTCCAAAAACTTTTTTTTTCCACCACTGTATATATAGTGCAGACTCATAACTAACCATTCACATCCTGATCTGTCAGTTCAGGCTGATCAGGTCTGTATCTGATCAGAGCCACCCATGAGTGAAAATATTAGAAATGGGCCACATTTTCTTGCGGTCTGAGTGAAACTTAAGATACCATATCTGTTCCTTATACTTATGAATAACACTTCGGCCATGTTATCAAAAAATAAAACTACATATGTGCGGAAATTGTGAAAATTGAGCACCATCCCCTCTATCAAAAGTTTTGATACCTCTGTTAAGTCTGTCAGTGAAATATACACACTGATATTTATTGATAATTTCACTGCTGATGGAAGCATAATATTCATATTGCAAAGATGTGCAATAATTTATTTATTTATTTGTTTTTCCATTAACTTTCGGTTTTACACGCCATGGGGTACCAGAGTGATGTTCTCTACCACTCTAACATGATAGTTTTTCTGGAAAATAAACTGCAATAATGCTACTGCTGCTGGTTGAATGTAAGTGTACATGTTATTAATGTTGAAAAGATGTGAATATTTTCAGAGCACAACTTTGGACAAGGCCTGAACACTTATATTAAAAGATTTAAGTTTTATATACAGTATTTAACAAACTAGGCAAGTAATTGTTCTGTTAAAGCTCTTACATGGTGGTACACTGGTACTTTAGTTTTTTATGAAATAAATCCATGTCATTTACACATGTGAATAAAATGACCAAATATTTATGGTAACAGCATCACCAGGTTCTACCGCAGAATTGTGTAACTGGTTGTAGTGGTACAGTATTTTGTCTTAAATTATAAATAATTGAGTCAACATACAAACAACTGGCTCATTTTGACATTGTTAAGGAGCATTTTTCTTAGTAGATGAAACTGGCATTTCTTTAGGTCAGGGGTGGCCAACCCTGGTCCTGGAGAGCCACAGTCCTGCATGTTTTAGATGTTTCCCTCTTTAGTTTAGTCACCCCTGCTTTAGGTGAACGAGATATATTACAATATTATCATTATCACAGTGCTGTACACCTACATCGCATATCACAAGTTTTGCCAATATTGTGCAGCCCTAAATATAGAAGCAATCTGAGTGAAATGCATAGAAATATACTGAACAACATTTCATCATTCACCAGGACAACAAACCTACACCCAACAGCAACCAATCCCAGGAGTCCTCCAGAATGAACAGCAGCACAGGTCAACATACAAGGAAAACAACATGTTTAGGTTCAGGGATCATTGGGGTTAAACTTTTGTGAGCATAAGGTTGAAAGACCTCTGTCATCAGAGTTATAACCAAGACATGGTTTTTCTTTTGGTTTTTCAACTTCCTCTACTACTTGTTACTCTTCTCATTGTACTTCTATTTGCTATTTTGTTTTTGATATGCACCATCTACATGCTACTAATAGAAATTAGTCATGATAAGCAGGCGGTGCAATTGACCTACAGCATGGGGTCACTCTCCACAGGAGGACAGTGACTGCAAAATCAACACAATATTAAATATGAGGCTTTTCACTTGCTTTTAAAGACTAGTTTATACATGGTTGCCCATAAAAATGGAATATTTTGGTTTTCAGACACATTTCTTGTTTTATTCCTTTTTATAAACCTCAGAAAATACCTTTAATCAGGTTCAATGATTACATACTGTGCCCCAGTCACACTGTATCTATCCAGAATAAAATCACATTGTCGTAACCATTTCATGAGAAGTAAACATATTTTATTCTAACTTTACGGCCAACAGAGTATTTCCAATATTACTCAAATTAAGGCACAGTTTTGGTGATTTAGAATTTATTGGTTGAAATCTTTTTAAATTAAGCTCAGTCAGAAAACACATCTATTTTTTGCTTGGTTTTAGGTATTACGCCACAGCAATGGCTGACTTAGAGCCCAAAAATGTTCAGCAATTTTCTGACTTTCTCTCATTTTATCAGTAATCTAGTGATTGGTCATACTACTTTAGACCTGCAACAGAGCACACACACTTTGTCTGACTCTGTGTCTGCTCTGCACATGTTTCTGAGGAGTGTTTAAATGTCAGAAGCCCCGAGCAGTACATCGTCATTTACACTTTGTGTGTGCGTATCTGTGTGTGTGTGTGTGTGTGTGTGTGTGTGTGTGTGTGTGTGTGTGGTCAAACAGCTGTGAAATAGACTCGAAGCTCCGTAAATTGGGTTCTGCTCTTTCAGATTAACACAACACAAGTACAAACATGGTCAAAGCAGGAAAGCTGCGACCAATGCAACTTCAAAAGCGCTTTCTTTCTTTCTTTCTTTCTTTCTCTGCCTATCTCTGTGTCTCATACACACACACATACAAACACACAAGCTTACAATGCAACGGTGCATGCAGTGTGTAACAGTTCAGTTATTTCCAATATCTGACCATAATACAGCACAAAATATGACATCCCTCTCCACACATGTGCACATACATGTGTGACTTGTGGATATGTGCATGCTAGATTCCTTTGCATTAATATGAGCCATCACTGTTGATTGTTAAAGCTGCTGGGAGTGTGTCTCTGTCTCTCAAATCACCTGTCTACTGGAATCTGAAAGCATGCTGTGAAGATCCACACTCAGAAAGCCTCCGAATGCTCAGAGTAGATAAAAAGCAAAGCGGCAGAAAAGAAAGAAAAGGAGAGCAGGGGGGCAGATGGAGGGAGTGAGAGATAAGAGGATAATATAGCAGTGTGTTAAATAGCAGTGGCACAAGAAAGAGGACTGGAACATTAAAGTATGTTTCAGACAGGAGTGTCTCAAATTGATTGGAGGGAAAGGCTATGCGTGACAGAGTATTTGTGAATATGGAGCTGGATGTGTGTGAGTGAGTGTACTTGCATTTGTGTGTCTTTTCGACAACAGGAGATGTGGAATTTAACTGTTTACAGACAGAATAAGTGTATTTAACCGGGCGTTGTTAGGCAGTCAGACGCTGCATCTCATAGTATGTGTATGAGAATTATGAGAAGAATTCATGAATTTGTGAAGTTATGAGCTGCTTCCAAATGCATTTTTTTTTTTTTTTTTACAAAGATTGTACAGCATGCCAATAATATGGCATGTTTCACTTCCTGTCCCCTAAATGGGTGTGGCCAGAAAGGTTGAAAACACGCTGTAAATGGATCAGTTTGGCTTTATGTATAACTTTAGTCTGCGTTTGACTCCACCTTTTGCATGATTGTGAAAACAGCTACTACGTCTGAAAGAGGCTGAGCGGGTGGGGATTAGTGTCTGAATGCGCAGGTGGATGTTAGACAGGAGTAGTTCAGGGACATCCGTACAACAGAGAATCATCAGACACTGTTACAGAACCTATCAGAGGCTCTGAAAGAGTTGGTTTAAAACACTGTTGTGTTTTAATACATTGTGTCAGATTCAAACTAACAAACATGTTTACAAGTACAAACCATTTTCACCTACAACACATAAATTTCCTCCAGCTGTGGGTGTCTAAAAAATATCATTTTAATGTCGGAACATTCAGAGGATATGTGACTAGTGAAAAACACGGGTGAGACAAGAGACAGCCAAAATCTGCAAAGGCCATTCACTTCTTCCATTTCAATGACAGAGTTGAATCTGCTGCTCGTCTGGAGGACTGTAAATTCTGTCGTGAGTATTCTTTGATGTAATTTAGTAGAGATAACATTTTATTTATAGATTCATAATTTTATTTATATTATACCTTTATAATTATAAATTTCAATAATCTAATTTTTTGTTGTTTAAGTACTGTTTTTATTTCGCTCTGGATCTTCCATTTATTTATGTAAAACTCATTGAATAGACTTTGTGTATGAAATGCATTATATAAATGAACTTGCCTTTTCTTGCTAGTCTCCTGAGTGGGCGGGGCAGTGGAGAAAGCACATGACATATGAAACGGGAAAGGTCCAAACCACCATCGAGCTCCTGTTTATTTGGCTAAATGAATAGGAGATTTGACTTTTCATTGCTTGCAGTCCCTTATTCTATTATTATCTTATAAATAAAACACATGAAACTCAAATTCAAGGATTAAATTACATCATTCTTTCTTGGAAATTGTAGTTCTATGTAGAACATTTCCCCGCTTTGCTGTAAACATGACCCCAAAACTAAGACACATACTCAGTGTGAACATGTGCTAGAAGCTACATAAAAAGGGAAAGATGTCTTATTTGTTGACTCAGCCTGATGACATCATGACACTTATTTCCTCTCACTTTAGAAACCACGCAAGATACACATCTGTTTCATTATCTGAGTAGTAGGGCTGCATAATATTGGAAAAAACTGACACTGTGACTCTTTTTAACCCTGCGATATATATTGCAATATGAAAAAATACTCAAGAGGATATAATAGCTGTGTGGTGCCGATGTAAATGGTCAAACAAATTAGTTGTGTTTCCTCTCATGTCAACAGGTGTAAGATACTGTCGACACAGAACACATATTTCAATATCATCCTTCTGTAGCTGAAATAATTCCAGATAACTGACGTTGCTTTTCTTTTTGACACCAAGTCTTCCTTTTCGCTGATTTTTCTTTTGTTCATTGCCCATTTTTCAATGTTACCAGTGACTCACTCCAAACTGATTAAGAAGGATTGTGGTTGGTGGATTACTGTGTGCAGTGTGTGTCAGGTAACCTTGAAATTAGAGAAGAACATGTTGAGTTCATTTACCTCTTACACTGCAGGACCTACAATGTGACTATTGCACACAGATACATTGTGATGACGATGCTCAAACAATATGTTGTGCAGCTCTACCGAGTAGTACTTCTGATGAGTAAAATTGGTAAAATAACCCTTTAAAATGCCAGCAACAGATTATCCTAAATCAACTCAAACTGTGTTTTAACACACTCTGTCAATTCCTTTCATTTGTTTCTGCCGTGTTCTTCAGCCACTGACACACACTGGTAGTTGTACACCACATGTAAATGAAAATTGACTGGTCAGGCTCAGTCCATCTAAAATATATAATGAAAAAATAAGAAAGGTTATCCTGTTGCCCTTTGCATAATGAGAAAAGGGTTGTGGAACATAAAAATTTGGGAGAGAAAATAGGTTTTTGTGAGAAGAAATGCTTCAGTCACACTGAATGTCTCTGTCTCATAAACACAATAATTACAAAGACACGCATTCATTCACAGACGCAGAGAGTGGACGGAGCTGCTCAGTTCATCTTAATCAGCAGGGAAGCATTGGAGATTTGTATTCCTCTTGGTAATCCCCACCACATCCCAGAGACTATCGCTCTTTGCTGCTGCAACCTTGATAAGTGTGTGTCAGTCTGCTCAAGCTGCTTGGAAAAGGACAAAAAAAAAAAAAAAAAAAAAGAAAACCCTCACAAACATGAGAGAGGAGTATACAACAACAAACTCTTTAAGGCCGTAGCTGTACCTGAGATGATGGAGGCGAGCTGGAATTCCTCTGAGAAATGGATCGGCTCATAGGGAGATGTCTCGTAAAACTCTTCCCCTGAAAAATGAAACAGATGAGTGTTAAACACAAACACACAAAAAGCAGCTTTGTCTGCGATGCCAGATTCAGTCCAAACCATCTGGTTCCACCTCGAAACTAGCTTCAAAGTCAGATTGTCCATACTTTCAGTGAAAAACAAAAAGTTTACAAAGCACATAGAATTTTATATATATATATATTTTATAATCTCAAAATGTGTTATTTATCAGCGATGTTTTAAGAGTATTTATTTCAAAATACACAAGAAACAAGAAACTATCAGATCAAACCTTTTTTCCAGGGTCTTGGCATTCGTATTTAAATACCTTGTGATTGTTTTTGTTATGATTTTTTACTGTATAAATTGAACAGAACTGAATAGAAATGAACCTTTCTTTTTTTTTTTTTTCGCCACTAGGGGTTCGGCTGAAGACTTTTGATGCGACAATATGATTTGACAAGTGTATCTCGTTCTTAAAACCTGTCACCGCCTTACAGTCTGACAGTTTTGATCATCTAAAAGGTACGATTTCAAAAGATTTCCCCCCTAAATTCCTTAGACATCACTTTTGTGTGACACATCCACAATGAGCCAGGACCTGCTTGAGACCCACTTGTCAACATTTCTCATTTTCCTCACCCACTGAATATTTTTTGTTTGACTGCTGGAAATTGTTGTGTGCTCTCTTCTGCCATGCATCAAGGACAACAAACAAACAGCAGTAAGAGTAAATCACAAAAAAGTAAAACTGTCATGAAAATGAAATGAGCTAGCTCTATGCTTCACTTAATGTAAATATTATTTTTCTGTTGTAAATTCAGTTTTTTCTGTAAGTTTGATAACAAGATCCTTCTCTAGTTTTGTATGTTGTTCTACCTGAGTTCCTCTCACTGTCCAAATACATGCACCTTATCACGTAAACTGGTCCACCTAAAGAGCCCTGTGATGAACTGGAGAAACCTCCAGAGTGCACCCCACCATCGCCCATTGGTACCTAGGACCCCCGCTTCAAGGGACAAAAAAATGATATATTTAGAGATAAATAAATAAATTAATAAATAATTAAATACATGAATAAATAAATAAATGCAGAAATAAATACACAAATGAATAAATAAAGAAACAAATGCTAACATATCTTGTTAATATTACCATGTTTTATATTTATTTATTACTGTCTTTCCTCAATTACAAATGTATTTTAAATGTATTTATTTAGTTAGTTATGATTTTCTATATTTATTTATATAAATATATTATTATTGTATTTCTGTATTGATTTATTTACATATTTTTGCATTTCCACATTTATTTATTTATGTGTTTATTTTGTCAGTGGAAAAGCATATATGTAAATTAAGTGGGCGGTCCTAACTCCACTCTGAAGCAAGATGGTTACGTCAATGTGATTGGACCTACTACTGCTGCTTCTGGTTAGTCCAGCCAACCAATCCTGCTTCAGAGTGGAATAAGGACCGCCCACTTAATTTACATATACATTTCTCCCCTAACAAAATGGACACAGAAATATGTAAATAAATAAATGTGCAAATGCAAAAATACAAAATGTAATAAAATATATGAATTCACACATATGTAAATAAATACATTTTTAAAAAACATGTGTGATTGAGGAAATAGCTAAATAAATATAAAATATAATTTAAAAAAAATTATAGTATTTAATTATTTATGTATTTATTTCTGTGTCTGTGCATTTGTTTATTTATTTAAGTATTTATTTATACATTTATTTATCTTTCATTTAGTTCTAATTGTGTCATTTTTTGTCCCTCATATCCTTCTCAAAAAAAATATGCAGCTCTGAAAAATGGATGGATGGATGTGTTATAATACAGCAATTGGTATATATGAAATATATTTTTGATGAGTCCAGCTGTCTCAATCAGATGTACAACTTTAAAAATGCTTATAGTGAATTTTCACTGTTAGCTGTTTCAAAAGAACACGTATGATACTAGTAGTTCCGTCAGGTAGCATTTGTCATAGCCCATTGTCAAGTATGCATGAGTACTAAGTCCCAGGTGTAGACAGTGACATATTGCCTCCTTCACATGCTGTTCTAGCACTGGCGGTGATGCACATTGGTTGTATTGTTCGATTACGTGGGCTGAAATGAACTGGTCACTGACACTATGAAGGAGACACCAGTCTAAAATGACACATTATCACATCAGATAACTAACCACTTACATCAAGCTAGAGCCAAAAGAGTAACAGAAGTGAGACAGCCTGGACTTTTACACAGCGGACCTGCAGTCCAGAATCAGAGGGGCAGTGAAGCAGCGCAGCGTATAGTATGACGTATAACTTACACGTTAGAAATAGCCTAAGCATTGGATTATTATGTTGTATTGGCTTGTTTAAGTGCTTTCATGGATTTTGGCTTTTAAGGTGAGACGCAACAGGCAAAAACATAGATTTTTCATGCCGTGGTCAATTTTGAAATTTTGGGTTAGTTTACTCCTATGTATTCTCTCAAGCTGTTATAAAGAAAATGTTGAAAATATACATTAAGATGTTTATTTTATTACAGTTTGTTTGCTTGTGGCAGTAAGTTTCTCCTGAATTTACCAAGAAGTTAGCATTCCAATGCAATATTTGGAATTAGTTTATTAGTTTAGTTTATTTTGAGCTTCTGCACTCCATGTACAGTGTTAATTACATATACATGTAACAATATTCAAGACTGTTCATATACATCTCAGTTATGTGTACACAGACAGAAAGATTGCAAAAAACAAAAACCATATGTACAAACTTTACATGAGCAAGTCTGCATGGAGAAGTGTATAGTATGTAGAATTAAACATAGCGAATATACACAGAAAAAAGAATACATAAATTATTACACATCAAGAATTTTACATGGAGAATCTGCATATAGATAAATAGTTTCATCCATTTACTGAAGTCTGTCATGACCGTAATCACCTACGTACACTAACCTTTTTACTTATACACTTAGGAGTATTTTGAAGATATTTACAGAGGGATTTGTTAATAAATAATTCCTGGCCGAATTTATGTGACATTTTAATCAAAAATATATGACAAAAACCATTTTTTTAAGGCTATGAACAGTATATTTTAATTTCCTAGGTAATGAAAGCAGATATCCTGAAATCCTGTCATTATTTTTTCATCTTGTGTAAACAAAATTTTAAAAAGAATTTTGCACCTGGCTTTATCATATGTTTAGATCTATCTACCAAAAATACATTGAAAATTGTGCATATTTAATGAGATAATACCTAATTTGCATTATTAAACATACAAATATAAAAAAAAATGGTAATACATTTTTTTCATATTTGTGTAAATAATCAACTGAGGAAGTTTCATGGTGATATCTATCATTTTTAAATTTTACCCTATTCAACTGTAGTGTCTCATCCTAAATGTATTTATTTTTTTTATTTTTTTTGGGGGGGGGGTCACCTTTTTGGGTTAAATAAAACCCCTTATTTCTAAAATCCAACTCCGTGTCCTAATAACTTCCTGCTTGGTCTCTCACACCAGTCCATAAATTTCTTGTAAACATGAGGTAGAGATGCCTGAATAAGTTATGCAAATAATAAGACTGTTTTGCTCGTTCTTGTCAGCAAGTGACGCTCTGAAGTAGCAGCCAACATGCCATCACAATCTTCCATGAAAGTAACAGTTGTGCATCACATTCAGTGCTCCGAAGCAATACCAACAACTAGCTATTTACGAAGGTTTAGCGACACTGACTGAAGACCCAGCAAACACAGTGATAATGTTGAGGACATTGTACTTGTGCCAACACAGCTGTGTGTGCAGTAAAAGCCCACCACATGTGAACAGAGTGATGGAGACTGCTCTCAGATGGAAATGGAAAAAGGGAATGAACAGAATTTGAGTTTAGGTTGGGCTTTCAGTAAAGCCTTCTAGCAAAAAAAAAAAAAAAAAAAAAATCACTTAGTTAATACTTGAAGATTGACAATGGATGGAAAATGTTGAATGTGAAAGGTCCCGGTGTTGGGTCGTCGGGGACAACAAGGCCTTTCCTGCTGGCCTAAAGAGACACATTTACACCCTACATTTTATTCGCTCCAAGAAGACGTATTAAATTATTCCCAATAGTCTGTTCTCTTCATTTCACAGCTTTTCCTTTGGTTGTACTGCCTCCAGAAGTGTATGTTAGAGTGTTATTCCAGTGATATTTCAGCCAACAGTTGTTCAGGTTCTAGTCGAACGTATCCACCTGCTGCAATGTTGATCAACCATAACCCTTAAAACTCTCAACAGCCACTGGAGACTAAAAGCATCTACTGATGAATGTTTTATAACTTCTAAACAGTACTGGGAGGGTTACTTTGAAATGTATTCCATTACAGATTACAGAGTACATGCCCCCCAAAATAAATTAAATCATGTTAAATCTAAAAACAATATTCTGTTAAATAAGCATGATTTTATCATGTTATTATAAAGAATTTG
>JAPTGZ010000005.1:42265365-42277693 GCA_029814645.1 Fowleria isostigma
TAGGCTCCATGCGACCCCCGTGACCCTAATGAGGATTAAGCGGGTATGGAAAATGAATGAATGAATGAATGAATTTCACCAAGAAATGTTAAAAAAATGTAGTTTCATTTTTTTCCTTTCCAATTATGAATTCACCACATTTGGAATTCTTAGTTAGATAACTACACTTCATAATGTCTACTGTAATTTTTAAACAACACATCAGTTAGTTGTTAAAGTTGTACTTGTCTGATGACTCATCTCTTCCTTTGTGGCATTGAATTAAATTGTTTAATCTATGAAATGCCAGAACATTGTGAAAAATGTCAGTTATAATTTGTGTTAGTGTTACGCATTCATACAACCTTTACACATTTTTCTGCCATTATCATATTTATAAATCCAATAGATAATAGAGAATAAACATAATTATCTAAATTGTTTAACCAATTAAATATTACTTTGATTTCTCTACTGTTTCCTCTCTCTGTTCCTTATCTTCACTCTTTTACTGTCTTTATGCCACTTTCATAGGGACTATTGTGACTGATGCTAAGGTGCTACTTAAACTAATATAATAACAATAAAACATTAGGCATTATTAGTTTCCATACAAATAAACTGTGATTTTTAGTGTTTGTATATGGACAGAGATATATTAAAGAAAAAAAAAAAGGAGAAAGTTGTGTGGACAAAACTTTTAAAACAGAGGTGTTTAGAAATATGTGAACATGGCATAATAGGCACAGATTCACTAAATCTGTTGTACATTTAACTTTAATTGATACAGCTTTAGGTGTTTTTGATTCTGCAGTAGGACTGCAACTAACATAAATTTTAATAATTGATTAATCTGTAGATTACTTTAATTCATTGGATAGCAAGCACTAGCCCGCTACCTGGACTTGTTAAGGCTAGAGACTGGCAAGCTGTAATCTTCAACCAGCTCCGGTTATAGGCATGTATTAATTCCAGTCAACGTTGGGTTCTGGTAGTCTGGTGGTTTGATTAAAGGAGATGGACAAAAATGTTATAATTACCAATGATAGTGTATTACTAGCTAGCAAGCTAAAGTAATCATGACACATAAGCTATCTTAAGATAGGTTTACATAATATTCCCGGAGGCCATGGTAGCCCTGTTTGCCAAAAACGTAGTGCATCATGGGATTTTGGCTATTTTTTCCCTCCATATTGAAGTTGTGTTACGTTAACGGCGCACTACGTTTGGGCCAAACAGGGCTGTCGTGACCACCAGGACCAAAATGTAAACTGGCCCTGCGGCCTCAGCCATGCTTCTGTGTATTTTCATTACACTATACAGCGTGTGGGCATGCCTCAATACTAACGTGCTCAAGACCCAATGAATTGACAGCTGAATTTGTTGCCAACTCTTTTAATAATCGATTTGGATCGATTCAATCGATTTGTTGTTGCAGCACTATTCTGCAGTATTTCAACTCACTCATTTTTTCTTTCCTGAAAGACTACAAATAACTTCCTTCCACAAACCAAGCTACATTCATTTGGTCTTGAATTTTTTATCAACTGCTGGTTGAAAAATTTACTTTTTCTATCACAACAATAGATTTTAGTTTGCTCTTAAAAACACGTTATTCCCTTCAGGTGAAATAATTACATCCTTCAGGTCAAATTTATATACTGGTCAGTAAAATTACTGGTGGATGTTTTTCCTTGTTTCCTCTGCTGTCCATGAGTGTTTAGTCTTTATGTCTATTTTTATATGTATGATTGATTCCATATGCATATTTCCTATGTATACTTATCTATGTATAATTTTATTTGCATATGTAATGTCTTCTATATGCATATTCTCTGTAAATTTCTCTCTATATAATTCTATATGCATATTCCCAATGTATATTTCTCTATGTCTAATTCTATATGCATAATCGCTATATGTATATTTCTCTATGCATACTTGCTCATGTAAATTTCTATGTATGTTGTGTTAACAGCAAACTCTCCATGTATTCTGTGTACACATAATGAGATGTATACATGAACAGTACCGAATATTGTACATGTAGATGTAATTAGTATTATACATAGAGTGCCTAAGCTTAAAATAAACTAATAAACTAAACTATTCAGCCACATACTGCTTGATTTAAAACTAAGAGGCTGCAGCACTTTATAAACCAATGTTATCTCAGTCTTGTGAAGCCACTGGGGTTGACCCAGTCAAACCAGTTCACCGTAAATGTGTGAAGGTGTGTAATGGAGAGGGGATGAGAAGGAGGAGGGAAGGAGATTTGTTTTCTTAGTCCTTAATGAGTGCACACATCCTCAGCTGAGCATTGCCAAAGAAGAAACTGAGAATAATTTTAGCACTAATTACTGTAATTAGTTTGTGTGAGTCTCATAGAACAGTAGCCTTGGTTTAGATAAAATGTGGTTTATACAGTATTTCAGTGTCATGTACCCAAGAGGGCTCATAAAGGCACTTATTGCCTAAATGTCCTCAAACAGTTACACCCGCCATTCTCCTGATGCTCCAATAAAACTGGAGACGCGCTGTAAAAAAAGGTCTGACAATGGCTCATATTGAAGTCTCAGAGTCTTTGAGGAGGTTTTAGAGGAGCTGCTCAAATCACACAGATTCCTCTATTGTGTTGCATAGTCAGCACTGGACAAAATGAGCCAAAGAACACAGAAATTTGACCATTTAAGTGTCTTTGCTTTCAGGTAATCAATATAATCACTATGGCCTCGAGGTGGGAACTACAGTCACTCGACTGCCGGTTTTTATGTGTGTGTCTGTGGTGGTGTGTGAGTATGGCATTAGCACTGGAAATTTACACAACAGGGAGTAAGCAGTTTTTTTTGTTTTTTTTCCAGTTCTTTTCATTGGATTAAAAGCAACTAGTATTTCTCAGCTTATGTATCTGTGGTGTACTAATTTTGCACTTATTGCTTTTAGTGAAATTCACAGAAATGAGGACTGACACCGTGACATATAGAATCTAACGCTTTATTAGAGTGGGACTACTACAGCCTGTGGACCTTTAGTGATTTGGACATTAACTCCCCATGTCTGTGTTTCATGCATGTGGGATATGTCTGCTTTTTGCTCACATTCACTGGCATTATTCCTTGGTTCTATCAAGAGCAGGATCCCCACTTACAGAAATAAATAGAAACATATTCCTTACTGTATCTATCCTGTCCTGCATGTCATCCATCTCATCATGTATTGAAACACTGCTCTTCTGAATGATTTAAATTTGCTCCAAAAGCACTTTCATTTATCATCACAAACCAGGAAATAGGCTGGATAAATGCACTGCAGGAAAAAGAATAAATTTTGCAAATCTCAAAAATATGTATCTGCATAGAACTATTTTTTATCATCTCTGTTTGTTCAAAAAGATTAGATGATTTGCGGCAGAATTTTTTGCTGTACAAATTATAGATGGACAACAAGGGGTTCAGAGCACAGATGACCTCCACAAATATTTCAAATTACCACAAGTGATACTATAATACTAGTCCTGTGTGAATAATGCCTAACAGGAAACTCTCATTAGCTCAAATCACCTCCATTTACTGTATAGACACGGGAAAAATTATTCAACCATCAAAAGTCATCAAAAACAATAGTTGTGTAATCAAGTACTAACTCCTGTGTTTATCATGTGGCTAAAACAGACAGAAAAGTAAACATGGAATGAATAAAAGCACTGTTTTTGTCAGTACAATGTCATAGATGTTGTTGTAAGGACTTATGTGATTTTAGTTATTATCAAGAAATCCATGGAAAATAGATAGATATCAGCTTTGAAATTAAACCTTTATGAGCTATTGTTGTTGTTGTCATTATATTTGTCCAAACAAATGTACCTTTAGTTGTACCAGGCATTAAAATGAATAAGAAATTGAAGAAAACATAGGGTAGTCTAATAATTTTTTTCTACAATGGTATGTGTGAATAATTTCACACACCTTTTTCATAGTTTGGCCTGAAGAGCTGGTGTCTAATGGGAATCTAGATACAGAATTTGGATAATAATATAAAAAAAACTTGTGCATTTACATCTTCTCTTTGAGTACATTGTACAAGCTAAAGCCAAATCCAGCAATTAGGTTTACTCTGAATCTTCTTATGTCCCTTAAAGTCAGATTCCATACAACTTATTGTGTTAAATTTGGTTTTTCCACATCATTAAGAATAACTTTACAGCCTATTTTACACCTGTCATGATCTATTATTCTTAAACATTTTATTTTGTTTTTGCTCAGTTTGTCCTTCATTTTTGTGTTATTATAAATATTATGTCAGTTAAAACACTGTTGTGTATTTTTTTTTACAACTACTACTACTAACTTGGTAACCTTGGTCTTCTCATGCCCAACAGAGCTGTTTTTATTGGACAGCCAATTGTCTCAGTAAAAATAAGAGTAATGCAATAATATAATAATTCTTTTTCTTGATTAAAGTACAAGTAGTGTTTGGAAATGCTGTGACAAAAATTATGTAAAAGACGCAACATGATGAGTCGTCCAATAACCAAAGGGTCAAATCCTACTCTGTCCTACTCATGTGCCACTGTATCCTTGGGCAAGGTGCTTCACCCACCTTGCCTCCAATGCTGCTAGTCACACTGGCGTATAAATTTTTGGTAGTGGTAGGAGGAGCCGTAGGCGTGGACTGGCAGCCATCAGTCTGCCCCAGGGCAGCTGTGCTACAAACACAGTTTACAACCACAGCGTGTGAATGTGAGAGTGAATGAATAATGGATCCATTGTACACACTTTGAGTATGCATTAATAGAAAAACCACTATAGAAATGTAATCCCTTATTATTAAGTGATGGTTGACGTTTGGTTGATATCCATGAATGGCATACTGCAAAGTGCATCCAAGTCAACATTATTTTGTTACTTGAAGAGTCAGTAAAAGTGCAAACATCACAGCCACTCATAGCATATTTTTTGTATATTTGGGTTACACGGAGATATAACATTCTAAGTTTGGGAGTCTGATCCTTAATAAATATCAAAACTCTTGAATGTACTATTATTTATTCCCCATAAATGTCTCCAAATCAGTTAATTTTATATCTGGCACAACTGAGATAATATATACTACCCTGCTGCAGTTAAATCAAAGTACTAAACTAAATTTAACAAATGATTTTTGTGTAAATGAAATGATTTACATGCACGTCACAGTTGACATACTATAATTTTAATTAAAGTAAAATTAATAAAATACTACTCAATCGGAGGCAGATGAGGACATACAACAGACAATATGTAATTTAGACAACTTGTGGTGATATATGTATGAATTTATGAAAACTGTCTCACTGAAACAAGTTATGTGCTTCAGTGCAGTAATTACTTATGTGAAGACAAAGGTCCTGATTCATAAATTACTGGCCGATATAGAAGCATATAATTATGTAAGGAACAGTGCTTGAAAAACCAAGAGGGTTCTTTTCAATACATCCATGGCCTTTTGAAATAATTCTGAAATTATCCTTAAAGCATTCTCAGACATCTCTCTGAAGTTTCTTTAAAAGCATCCTCCATAGAATAAACTTTCTATTTCTTACAGGGATCAAATAAGTTCAGCAGTTTAGGAAATAGAAAATTATCCTTTCTATGTGTAATTATCGGCAGTCATTACGCCGACAGTCTTCTCCGGTCTCTCACGTCAAACACTTCCCATATGAGAAAATAAATGGGCCGTGACACTGTGAGATCTGATTCTAAATTTTATTTTTTTTGTGCAGACAGCATATATTGGACTTGCTTCTTCATCAAACATACACATTGGCCCGCATACACCCAAAAACACACACTGTCCACATTCATATCTGTGCTCATGCTTACCAGACTTCCTGTAACTGTTTATTTGCACGTGTGTGTGTGTGTGTGTGTGTGTGTGTGTGTGTGTGTGTGTGTGTGTGTGTGTGTGTGTGTGTGTGTGTGTGTGCATCTGTCAGGCAGCTGAGAATGAGATGAGTAAGCAGTGAATAGTGGCATCTCTATGTGGAGCAATACTAATCAGCCTCCAGCTCACTCATTTGCCTGCATGCTAAATACCTTGCTCATTAGCCTGCATGCTAAACACATCAGTCATTAGTTAGACTGGTAAATTAGCCATTTATTTGACTGCATGGTAAATGCCAATGTCAGTGTTAAATGTGTAATTTACCAGACTGAACTCTAAGCACCTCTGTGATTAGGTGCTTGCATAGGCCAGTTACTGGACAGAATACTTAAAGCCTGAAATATTAGCACGCATGCTAAATAGCTTTGTTCAATACTAAGTGCCCTGATCTATTAGCTCCGACTAAAGGATTTAGCAATGTACGTAGGCTCAGTCTCGGTAATTACTTAAACACTGATTATTCATCATATGCCTGCACAGCAGCTCAGTCTACTTGTTTACATGTCTCTGTTCCAAAATGTGAGTGACTGTCAGTAGTAACAACCATAATGCATTATGGACTTAATTGAAAGCCCTCCTCCTCAACACCCAAAGACACTGGATGGTTGTTAGTCTGATAGTATGTTGATCATGATGTTTGATTCTGCACCCACTCTGCCATCTTTGTTGGCACACCAGGTGTTGGTGTGTGTTAACAAACACCAGCTGTGTGCAAGCAAATGGCAGGTGTTTGGGATAGTGGACATGGAGCATGAGAGCAGAACGGTGGCACCGCACCAGGTTCCTTAGAAAACCACTGAGCACCCCAAGACCATCTTGAATTTAACTGAATTATGGGATGCAGCAGCAAAAGAAGTCCTGAATCTGAAGCAGTGACATTACCCAGAGTCAGTCAGGTCTAAATGGAAGGAGCACCACACTGCTCTTCCATATTATCTACAGCTACCAATGAAATCCAGAGATTTTTTAAAATGTTCTTTTATCCCATATGATCATTTTAATTGTAAATGACTTATGTTTTATTCAGTACTCTGGGTTAATGCCAGTGTTTCAACACAGAACTTACATCATGTATTCATCTGTCTTTTTGTTAATCCCCATGCAGCCTGATTGCAATTTTTACCATCTGCAAAAGGTTATGTAAAAAAATATTATAAATGCATTTTGAAAAATGTCTTTTTGCTGTTTGTATTTTCTGAAAAACCATAGAATATTAATACAGTTGGTATAGACTATGTGCACATACTTGTCTGAAAGTGTAAAGAAATAGCAATACTTTAAGTATAGGAACTAGTTACAACTGTGAAAAAAATTTATGACACGCAGTGTCATAAATTTGTAGCACCACTCTTCACCTGAAAATGATATCACACATAAAAATCAGTGGTGTTAATTTTGAAATGTTGAGTTGATGGGTGTTGATCTAATATTTTTGCAGTGTTAAAGAGCTCTGTGGGTGGAGTTAATTCCACACCTGGTTTTTAACTCATTACTGGACTCATGGGGATAGTCCCAAAGGACTTGTGATGGAAGCTGTAGAGCAGTTTGTGGTAGCATCTGCATGTTCTGTCATACAGTAACACAGAGTTTCTGTTCCATTATGTTCACAGTGCTATTTCTTATCCTTTGTTTCAACAGGTTTAAACCGAAAGTCAAAGTGACCCTTAACGCATAAAGACCCAGTGTGACATTTGTGGCTGTTCCTAAATTAATTGTTCTCTACAAATAATGATCCTTAAGTGGTTTAACACCATATTATGTAATATTCTGTGATTTACATTTTTTTCAATGAAAATCAAGTATTTTCAACATTTAACTTACTATTCATGTAGATGTTCATAAAGGTTTAGAGTAAAGTTTAGGATTATCATATCAAAAACAGAGAAAACTGAAGAAAAAGTGACTTTTTCTGCAAAATCTAACATTAACCCACTGTCACTGATCCAACTCTATGGGATTTACTGCTGATCAATGTTGTAGAAGATGACTGTGTTTCCATACTAACTAAGGACCCTCTGAACTTCCAAACGGGTGATATCTGATGTCCATAAAAGATGAATAACTGTATTTTGTAACAATTATTTGCACGGATTACTGGATCAACAGGAATTAAACAGTTTATATCAATAGATGATTTTGGTAGATGGTGGATGTTTGGGTCTTTATGGGTTAAAATAGGTTAAATACAGAGAAAATGTCATTTGGGAACTGACATAAACGTAGTGCTGGGTCTTTATGGGTTAAACTTTGCATTGGTTTTGTCATCCCCAGTAACTTAGCACAACAGAAAACAAACTAGCTTAGCTCCTTGTTGATGGAGAGCACATTGTCTTAGCTCCCTCTAGGTGGAGGGCTGCATTTGGTGCTGCAGTACAGCGGTAGAAAGGACACCACATTATTAATGCTGTTCCACCAGTGGCCAACAGGAACAGTAGGTTGTCTCATAATAAGAATTTGCAGCAGGGGACGACTTGCTCCTTTAAGTTTACAAGCAGAGCAGAACATGTTTCTACTGTTCTATCCCCATCCTATCTCTGTGGACATGGGGCATTTCGCTCACAGTGTCACAGCTTTGCTCCTCCAACACATCCACTCAGGAACCAGATTCACCACATGGTCAGACAGCTGAACTAATTTCAAGTCCAACATCGTGAATTTCCTGCTCCTATCATCTTAATAGTAACACCTCAGTTGGCACTGGGCAGAATGCTTAAACACCAGGTGAGTGGTAACTATTATTTCACGGTATTTAATTTGCAATTTCAAGTTTGCAGAGCAGAGACGGATCTGAGCTGATCAGTGAGTGACAAAAATGACACAATTTAAACATCTGCTATGGATATAACAGCAACATGTTCACTTTCACCACCCTCCTACCAGAGCTGCAAGTGGAAGAGTCGACACAATGGGCATTTGACAACATGAGACACCCACAGCTCAGAGCCATTACTTTTAATATGATGTGTGGAACAGCTGTTATTTTGTTGTAATGCACAGCTGTATTTTATGATCACTGTCTGATGAGTGTTTATGGAAACTTATGATCAACTTTTAATTCAATTCACAAAGCAGCATAATGTGTCAGTATATGATGTAATAATAATGTAATATCATGCATTTCTTTATTTCATACAAATATGTTTCATCACACATTTGATAAATTTAATTAACTAATGAAATTTCAGATTGAAGAAACCTTCATTTTTAATGTCCTGGTCCTGCTGTCGTTTATATAATACAGACACACCATGTCTCTTTTAAGCATCACAGGTTCAACTGCTGAACAGACTTTCACAATACTTCTGCAAAGATTTAACCAAGGATACACCTGCTTCAAAGGTTCAAGCTCCTCCAGTCACCCTCCTCAGCACATTGTTTTCGATCCATGGTCCTCGATGTGCATTTAAGGGAATTGAACCGTCCTTCGAGATGGCACACTGAGATCAATTTCTGGGTCACTGTCAAGCAGTGACGAAAAATAAGAAATTGAGAAGAGGCTTTTGATATGAACTTTGATCATAAACTGTCTTGCCAAATCTATGTCTATTTCTTGTCGTCAAAAAAAGGCTACACGTTTTTTAGCGTGTTATATTAATTGGCATCTAACAGCAGAGATGGAGTTTAGTGGTAATAATAGTTGTATGCATTGCTAAAGCTGAATGAAGCCCCTAAAGACTATTTTATATGTGTTTCCCTTTGAAGGAGTAAGAGAACTCAGGCTCCAGTGTCTGAGTTATACATTATTAGCACATTAGCAGATTTGACCCATATGCTAATATAGAAGGAAGACTTGTTAATGGTGGAGTTCTATTATTACTGGTGAATTTAGGATCATTACTACTTCATTATATTTAGGCATTAGCTATAGAAACAAATTATCTTCATCAGATGTTTATTCTTAATCAATTAGAACATTAAATGAAGAACATGACCTCAGATCAAAGTTTATTCATGAGTTAACCAACATTACAGCTGTCTTACAGTTACTGCAGCAACTGTTGTCTGTTCAAGGAAGTACAATGAAAGAACTCCACATGTGATACTGTGTTTATGTTTACCCTGCTCAAGACCTTAATCACATTAACATAATTGGAGTATGTTGTTTACTTGGGTTTTGCCTTTCCCATATTATTGTTTTAATGAGTTTATAATTGCATTTTGATGTAAACTTGGATGATCTCAGCCCAAAGTTTCAAAACTCTCATCATGGTGAACAGAGATTGGCACGGTAGAAGGACAAGAATGTGCCCTGACCCTGTAACAAACATAATAAAATACACTTCAGAGTGTTTACAGACAGGTCACAGATTTCCCCGTGGTCACATTTAGCAGATGAGGTCCATTAGACAGCCTGCTTTGTTAAAATGCCTCAGTACAAGTGATATTTGTGATTTATGAATGAGATATGATTTATGTTGCAGACTATAATTTATGTTGGTTACATTACGTTGGGTCCATTTGTTTAGTGTCTATAATCACTGTAAACTAAAACCTATAGAAACAGTCTATAGTGGCTACCGTACTAGAACTGCACAATATATTGTTTGCTTGTCGTCATTGCGATGTACAGTGCATGTGCTCAAAAGTCATATCGCAGGTCCTGCAATTTAGGAGGCAAATAAACTCACTGTGTTCTCATCTAATTTCAAGAGTACCAGACACACATTGTGCACAGTGATCCACCAATCACAATCATTTTTAATCAGTTTGCCGAAACAGACCATGCCCCTGCACATGGAGTGAGTCGATGGTAACAACAGTGAAAAATGAGCAACAAACAAGAGAAAATTGCCAAAAATAAAGCATGGTGCCAAAAAGAAAAGTTATCTGGAATTGTTCTGGCTATAAGAAGGATGATACTGAAACATGTGTTCTCTGTCGACAGCGCCTTGCCACAACAAGAGGTGACATATCAAATTTTTTTGAGCATTTACGTCAGCACCACACAGCTATTATGGCCTCCTGAGTATTTTTTCATGTGTAATATATATCGCAGGGTTGAAAAAATCGCAATGTTTGTTTTTATGTCGCAAAGCCCTACACTGTACTCAAACATGTTATAGCATGGTGAGAGCATACTGGGTTCCATAAGCTGCCTAAACATTTGTGATGTACACTGCAGAACTACAACTCAACAAACACCTCTATCACAGACCCCACAGATGGAAACTGCTGCTAGCCAAGCTCTGTCTCCAAACTGCCTCTGTACACTCACATGACCCTCAAAATCTGTTTGACAAACTTGTAATGTGTTCTTGCTCTGACAAGGCTGGTCACATGGGGCTCATTTCTCTGTTTTGCGGTCTCTACAGACGAACATTCAATGTTTTCCAGAGCAGCTTTTATCTCTAAGGAATGCATGCCAACACCAACCAATCTGTCCTTTGTGTGTATATGTGGGGACAGTTACTGAAAACCAAATTTGTCAACACATAGGTGGCACTAATTGATAATAAAGATGCATCATCTGGAGAGCACACAGCCACAGATATACATACTATTAGCTGTGCATTTAACTGTGCATGATGGCTGCCTTATGGATCATGTGTCTATGGGGATCATTGGTTCTGCACGTCCTCAAAAGTGAACGCTAAATTATCTGCAAGACACAATATGTACATGGACAGTAGGGCCAGATAAGGCTTAGCTACTGACTGTGTGTGAGCAAATGATCAAACATTCAGGCATTTGAAAATAATCACTTCCTTACAGTGACAGATCCAGTGTGCCGGTGTGTAAACCAGCTACACTGGTGCCACTGCTGCTTTTTCAGCCATGATCTCAGAATAAGCTTCTTGGGTGTCACTACACTTTACTGTTGTAGATCTGCCATTCCTCAGTAGTTGGGTTCTTCATCATCAAGTCACGAGTTCTTCCTACCGATTCATACGTCCATGACAGAACCATTGAGTGCAGGTTGTTTCAATGTAAACATTGTACCCCCAAGCCATGTCAATAAGTCTGCCCACTTTCCCAAGATGAAACCAATAATTATTATTTCCAATTTACAGCCAGAGTAGTCTTTAGTAGGCTACTGATAAATACATTTAAAAGGGTGTTAATAAGGGTGAAGCATCATTGAATGCTCAATTATTGCAATTGCTCATTATTGCTCTGAATGTTAATTATTTCAATAATTCTTTAATTGCATTACAGCAAGGAATTATTTTGTTCTTGATTTTCCATTTATTTCTAAGCATTGTTAATTGCTTTTGTGTCTGAACTGCACAATTTATTTATATGGTAAAGAAACTTGCTTTGCCTACTGAGATAGGCAACGTACATTTAAATGCTTATTGGGCTGGCGAAGCTTTCAGTTCTTTTTCATATAACAGCATTTTAAGGGCCGGCCCAGGACACGCTGGAGGGATTATATCTCTCGGCTGGCCTGGGAACGCCTCGGGATTCCCCCGGAAGAGCTGGTGGA
>JAPTGZ010000005.1:42277793-42289443 GCA_029814645.1 Fowleria isostigma
TGCTGAGGCTGCTGCCCCCGCGACCCGGACCCTGATCCGGATAAGCGGAGGACGACGAGTACGAGTACGAGTACGAGCATTTTAAGAAGTTTGTAGGTGCTTAAAAACCACAAAGAATTTTCTGAAGCACCCATGAAAATTCTACAAAGGATTCAGTCTTCAGTGGCATCCTGATTCTGGACATTTGAACAGTCCTTCAGGTAAGTTTGATGACGCAGCATCAAGTAAATAAAGCTTTGAAGGACCCTTCCTTGATTTGAGAAACACCCACTGTCTGAGTTCTATTGTGGTGTGACCTTTAGAGGAGACCCAGGATGTAAAAACGAAGGAAACTGCCACTTCAGCCAAAAAGAAAATTAATTTGAGATGCCTTTGTTTTAACCTATAGAGGGCAGTCTCCAAGGATATTCTGAACGCAGTCTGTTTGGGGTTTACTTCCTCTTTAAAAAGCAAATACAATAAATAAAAGCAAAATAAAAGTCCACACCTGGATTAAGCTAAACATACAAGTAAGATTCTTCCACGGGGTAATAACTGCAGTGGTTAATAAGTTTCTTTAGTAAAATCCTTAACCATAACTGATGCATTGCAGTAAGTATCGTTTCATTTCTTACACAACCATCAGTTTGAACGACAGCATAAAGATTGAACTGTTTCTGTGGAAAAAAGTCATGTGGTCTGATGAGTCCAAATTGACCCTGTACCAGAGTGATGAACACATTAGAGTAAGGAGAGAGGCAAATGAAGTGATTACCCATCATGCCTAGTGCCTACAGTACAAGCCTGTGGAGGCAGTGTTGTGATCTGAAGTTAATTGTTCATTTCTGGGTTCAGTATCATTATGTGTCTAAAAAATGTGGTTAGCTGAATCTGAATAGACTGAACGCTTGAACGTGAATGGGGTTGTTTTTGTTTTTTTTAGCTGATAACACAGTCATCTTCCAAGAGGAAAACACCTGGAATCAGCTGACTTAAATTATGAAAGAGGGGTTCAGGACACATAAGACATGTATTCTGTAATCAAAGCTAAAGGTGGTCCAATGAGATATTACAGTGTAGGACTCTATTTTTTTGGCCAAGCTGTGTACATCATGTTTTGTTTTTGTGACAAAATATCCAGTAGATGGCTAGATATGTGAACAGATCAGTCAAACTCTTGTGCTGCTGGCATCATGCTAAAAGTCATCATTAAGGGCTCATCCTCTGGGCATCATATTTACATTCCATGGACACGGTAACCCAGGGAATAGCTGTCAAGATGTTTCCCTAAGCCTGCACCCAAGACCTAGAGCCACCTAACGGCAATATAAAACTCCTGAGTAAAAAAAGCTGCACAAAACATACCTGTGGTTTTCTGACGAGAAGCATGTTGTTTACAAAATACAGTCTTTGTGTTTACTACTTCCACGGTGGTCTCCAGAGGCTGTGTCACATCACCCACTCTACACTGGATATTACACTCAGTAGAATCTGCAGCAGTAACAGCAGGCAATAGAGCCATTTCTCTGGCAGGTTTCTCAGTGTGCTTTGGTCCCACCAGGAGCACAGAGCAGAGGTTAAGAAATCAGCTAACCATGTAGAGAGGTACCCATGACTAATGCTGCTGCCGGCAGCCTGCCCTCTTCTATATTACTACCTCCAGGGACAGCTTAGACGAATTCCTGCACAGATTACTCCAGAATCTCCACACACAATCCTCCCTCAAGTCATATCCAGACATCTCATTAAGATAAATTAATAATCATACAGTTTGTATTGTTCAGTTGTTCTTATTCAGTGTTGTAGCCTCACAAAGGGTTTATTCTTCTGTGAACAAATGTGTGCAGTGGGATCATCTGTCATCTTCTGATGTGCTGTTTCAATCAGTTGTTGTGGCTGTTATATCTATGACGAATTCCAAATCAACAAAGACTGAGTTTTTAAATGCAAAGTCTAAATAAAGTCAAGCAAGTCAAATTGATTTAAGGATAAATGAATTATCTTCGCACTCCAACTTTCAGCCAGTCTTTACAGACTTGATTCATCACATCACCTGTATCTTTCAGCTCTCCAAGAGTTAACTGAAGTTGTGGAAAAAGGCACAGACTCGATTTTGCCCTGATCTGCCGTGTCTGATCTGCTCTGTGTTGATAAGGGGGGGAAGAAAAAATAACTCCTGAAGCCCACCTCACGGCCTTTTGTTTAAGTTATATGTGAGGATGCTATTGAAGTTGTACAATACAGCCTTTAGATACTGTGATACAACTGGTAATTTATTTGACTATTTCTCTGAGCCTATCTTGTCTACATATTTCTGTAATTTGTTTCATTCTGAAATACATAGGATCTATTTCAGCTCAAACAAAAAACAAAACCTTGTTCAACAGTTCAAACATAATGATTAAAGCCCCAGAAACTGAAATTATGTGCAGTGCAAAAGGGGCTGAATGTCAAAACAAACCCACACTGAAGTGTCTTTGCAGAGCTCTTTAAGCACAATTGTTTTGGTTCAAGGGCCTGCAGATGCAGGCTTAATGGTTTTTTTTATCCCTTTTCCTGTCATCACAGGCATCAATTTCCAGCAAAAATAATTTCATTAGTTAATGAACTACTTGAAAACAATTGACAACTAATTTGAGAATTCATTTTTATTGTTTTACTCATACAGTATGTTCCAGTACATTCTAAAATTTCCCAGGTTGCAGATTTTCTAATGTGATATTTTTTTTCCCCATATCTGGGCAAAAACTTGTTGTTTTATATAAATATATAATTTTCATTTTTTGCTCAAGTGGCAATTCAAAACACTGCCACTTCTAAAATCTTGGCTGACAAAATGAAATATGTTTTGTTATTTTCAGTAGTGTATAATGGTAGCTCTAAAACCCACTGTAGGTTTTATTTCCCGTAACAAACTGTACACACAGTTGGCAAAGACCTGATGAACATGGCAGAGCATCAGATGAAGAAACAACACATTTCCCATAAAGCTAAAAAGAGACTGATTATCAGATCTGGTTTTGATGAATACAAACAAATGGATGTTTCTGTTAACAGGAATTAATCAGTAGCCACTTTTACACAGAGATCCTGGAAAAAAGGTGAGATGGTGATCCCACCTTTTTGCCAGCATTGGTCAATTTCCACAGCCAAGGCAAAGGAGAAACAGAGGTGAGACAGGCTGGACTTTTACACCGCGGACTTGCATTCCGGAAACAATTCTGGAAACGTGCAGTGATGCAGCGTATATTGTGACAGTATAACTTGTGTGTCGGAAATACCCCCAGCATAGCGGTGTTGCTAACTTCTCCACAGTCTGTCCATCTTTCAACCTTTAAGAAATGTTAACGTGGATAAAGCGGGAAAAAATGCCTTTAGGACAAAAGCTTAGGTGCCGCCACAGGGGCCTATCGTGCACTACCCCACCTCCCCAAAAAACATTTTTCTAAAGACCATAATGACTATAATGTTATATTAAAATGTGAACTTTGAAAGTTTTGGGATGCAGTAGTCTAACTGTCTCAGCTCATTTATGAACATTAAATGAAAGCAGTTTTGTCCAATGCAAATGTGTTAAAGAACCATATATGTGTACTAGTGAGCATTAACATGTTTCATGGAGTGGAAGTAATGATGACTAGTTAGATATAAGTATTGGAATAGTGCAAAAAGTCAGGTGTGATGTATCATGTACAAACCAACAGGATGTTAGAATGATATATGTTTATACTTCTCATCCAACCACAATCAAATTCACACTCTCCAGATGGTTCAATTTATCTGGATTTTTTTTTTTTTTTTTGAACAATGACAAGCCAAAATTAAACAGGAGTAACAAGGCTAATTTCAAATGGTAAGGAGTAGGAAATACAGATAATTGTGTGACTGTGACTTACAATTAACTTTTACTTCCTATCTTACAAGTGTTCAATGTGGCCACCACCTGCATCAATGCAGGTAAGACAATTCCTCCCAGATGCATATCAGCGTATCACGATCCTTGCTGCAGGTAGTGGCCACATTGAATACTTGTAAGACAGGAAATAAAAGTTGATTGTGAGTAAAATATTTGTAACTTGGCTGGAATTTTCTATTGCTTTTCCTTATTAAAATATAATGTAATGAATTTGGTTCATTCTTTTTTAATAACCCTGTATATGTTCCCACCATTTTACCATTTACTGTACACAGCCTGTGCTCATTTTCAAATCCCCTCCAGTGCGAGGTTGCACACGCAAAACATCATCAAAATGTCACATCTTGATTGTGGAACGAGAGGTGCTTCTTTTCCATAGTGTTTCAGAATCATGATTCCATCTTTATTATGGCTCTATTACTACCTCCTGAACTGTGACAGAGGTGGGACCAAATGATCCTACTGTTTCATTGACACAGACGTCAGTCTGGAATAAAGGCGAAATATTCCCGCAGCAAAAGTGCTGTGTAAAAGGGGCTATTGTTACTAATTTGTGAGGAAATATGACAAGTTATTGATAACTGACCAATGTTGATACTACAGCTCTTTTTAGATGTCAAATCAAATGCAAATGATTAATGAAGTCAGATATGAACTGTAAAACCACTTTTGTTTGGTGCAATCCTCTGTTCCTTTTAGCTACTGAAAAATTTTAGTGGAAGAGATGGAGGCCAAAATGAATCGTGATTTTAATTTCAGATGAGTATATTTACCTTGAGTGATAATATATTTGAGCTGCTTTTTCCAAAGTCAATAGCAAAAGTAAGAAACAAGGTTTTGTAACATACAGACAAAACGTCTTTAGAGTGCTCTGAATATTGACACATGTAATGTTTTCATTAAATACTAAGGTCTGACAAAATATTTTTCAGAGGTTTTATTCCTCCTCTAAAAACTGTCAAGGTTGTCCGTCTTTCACCAGAGTCTTTGTTTTAGTCTCAAGGGTGGGTAGACGCACAAACACACTCTCATAGTTAATAGGGTAATGATCGCCATTCTCAAGCATAGTTTAATGGGCCGGCAAACAACAAACATTACACCAAATACCGTAAACACATCAGTGGCAAAGTGATGGATCTTATAAGACAATCAAAAATCAAATCTCCATATATCTCCACAGATGTGTTCAACATCTCGGCAATGACCCATAATGAAAGAGTCAGACAGTGATTTATTTTCCATGTTACTATTTTTTGCCATCAAATAGCCCATAATTATGTACCATCAAGTCAAATATTTGCCAGACAGAGTTTAATCTTCTGACATGGCGTGATAACAAACAAACTTGAAATGGGCGGTTTAACTGTGAGACACTGGATTAACCTCTGTCCAAGAATCTATCCCATATATTTCTGTCCTTTAATGGATGGAAAATATTTCAGAAAACAGATAAATGGGGGTTTGATCCTGTGTACTCTCACTCTGCCACCTTTGCCTGTCTGATCTCATCTGTCTGATCTTTCCACGCTGTACTCCATTTCCTTCTTTTCTGTTCCTCATCCTGAAATTGCATCTTTCTCCATCATCTGCTGTCATCATACTTTCATCCAATTCCCTGGATATCCCTCTTTTATCTCCACTGATCCGTCTTTGTTGCTCCCAGTTCCTCTGTCATCTGTAATTTATAATAAAGCTGTTGTTTAGCCGACTTCTGGTCAGCTTCTCTGATTAGCCAATATGCAACTCCTTTTTCAAAGAATTACGACCATATTTAACTATTAATTTATGTTGTGAAAACTCTCACAGAGGGTACACCACTTCAACTTGACAAGAGCATGTCTTAATTCTTCACTGTTAATTCATTCATTCATTTTCTGAACCCACTTGATCCTCACTAGGATTGCAGGGGGTTGCATGGAGCCTATCCCAGCTACTTAAAGGCAAAGGCGGGGTACAACTTGGACATTTCGCCAGCTCATCACAAAAATAACAATGACATACAATAATTCTTCACTGTAATAAGTTGTAATTATACTGGAACTTATCATGTGAAGGTGGTGCTAGTTTTTTAAGCTGCTATATTCAAGGCCAATTATCATGAATAAACAAGGGTTAGCTCATAAATATCATGTGATTTATGATTATAAAACATCAAACTTAAAGTGTAAGTAAACTCCTAGCAACTATTTAGAATGTTTGACACTGTGAAACCATAATCATTGAGATCGAGGTCAAAGCAAAAGATAGTTAGGATTAAGGATGTAAGATTCCAATCTGGCCAGGTCAACAGCTGATGCAAAAACAGCAAATGTGGGATGAAGCTTCAATAATGTCTGTCCTTGTGAACCAATCAGATCAGCTCCCTGACATCGCTGAATGCTATGTTTACAACAGTTGGTCTTTTGATTCAGGAGACTTCTTAGTTGAGATTGAATTGAATTGAATTGAATTGAATTGAATTGAATTGAATTGAATTGAATTGAATTGAATTGAATTGAATTGCCTTTATTTGCCATTGCACATTTTCAGAGCAACAAATTTGGAGCAGTATGTGACCGGGAACAAATATTCACAAACATAGGGGAGACAAGATGACACACTGCCGGTTATCAGAATAAGAGATAAGACGCGATAGGAAGATGCCAAAAAAAGAGACAGGTAGAAATCCCCTTTACAAAAGGAGGTTTTGATCCATGTTAAAAAAAAACATCATTATGCCAGGCAGTTTCATGTGACAACAGCAAAAACATGACATACACACATGTGACAAAATGTTCTCGGGGAGGGCCAGTAGAGGGAGACAAAATCCTGCTGGAGATCCCGCAGGTGCGAGCTGCCTAACAAGGGCGCATCAGCATTCAACATTGGTCCCTGCGTGGGCGGGAAAAAAACACGTGGGTAGCGCGGAGCCAGTGGGAAGAGAGTCCTTGAGCAGGGAAAACAAGCTTGTGTTTTGAATTCCAGTGATAAGGAGAGTCTGATTTGCAATGCAACAGAGTTCGTTTGACCTCGTGCAAGGGAAAACAGTTAGATCCAGAGAATTTAACACTTCCACTGCCATTCAAAGTTGCAGCATACTCCCGATGTTTCCACTTACTTTCGAGCGAGTTCAATGATCGTGGTACGATCAATCTCTCCTTGCAAAAAAGTCACAGTGCTCACAACTCGACACAGACTGTCCATCCATCCGAGATGAAAGAGATTAATGACATTTAATGAGTTTTGTTATTTTTACAATATAGAGAGGGAAAGTGACATAGTTTTTATACCAATCAGATGACTTCCGTCATGATCTCTAACAGGAGGGTGACAAAATATTAATATGGTGAACTATTGCAACATGTAATCTTATAATCTTATAATCGATTATTGATGCTCTCTAGCCGCATTTTGTTTGTTTGTTTTTTTTGGGGGGGGCTATTATTCTTAAAATATAGCCACTATAGGATTCTTTCACTTTCACTTTACTTCCTCTTTAGTGAGTGGGGTCACTATTTTAAATATCTAGGGGGTGCTCCTCACGCGGGTGGCCGAAAATTGGGTGGAAGTCACAGAAGAAGAAAAAAAACTAACAATGGCGCTAATATACATGAGCAGTAAAGTTAAACTGAAAGATACACCATATGCATCATTTAAACCTAAACTGTGGACTCACTTTGGCTTTTATAGTGTGGATGGGACAAAGCTGGATAAGGACCTAGTAGTTTGTAAGAAGAACTGTCTCACAAAAATAAGACACACAGGCACCATGACAAACATGCACACATGAGAGACATGAGATATGGTGTTTTGAATGAGTTTAAAATGAGACTGAGCTCATGAAATGGTGACATATGTCACACCAGTTCTTATGGCATTTGGCATGCTATACGTACACATTCTCGACCTTTCACATGTCATTCAACACCATTTCATGGAGGGCAATGTACGCCAAAATCTCCGGTTCACATAACTGTAACCCTAACCCTAGGTGCACCGTATTTGACATATCGACTCAGGCTGGACAGGGGGTTAATTACAATGTGTCAGAGGTGAAAGCATATATTGCGTACAGACAACACGTCAATTAAAAATGGCATGTATGAGAGTCATGAAATCACCTTGTTTAAAATAGTGTCACTGTTTGTCAGACACCTAAAAAAATCCTGTTTACATTTATGTTGAACTATGACAGTGCCATTGTTTTTGCGCTATTGCTGTTTGCACTCTGGTTAAATTATGCTGAAAAATATAACTATGACATTTATTGTGAGTCATGTATCATGGTGTAGTGTATTGTATCGTGACCCTGAAATTCCCAACCTCAATCTTTAACATACTCATAGAATATAACATTATGATGCCACCTAATAAGGTAAAACGTGAACAGTCATCAATTTATGAAGCAAGTAAGAGTTTGCGACAAGAAATACCCATTGACAGCAGCTCTGCTGTCTGTAAGCAGCCTTTGAAACAAAGTTAAACTCTCTTAACATGCCACTAATCTTCACTGCAATGACTGCTCTGCTTTGCTTAAGGACTAACTGTTGTACACATTAGAACAACACTCAGTGACATCAGCACCGGCTAACTTGTAACCAAAGTTCAATAAGCTAACTAGCCTCAGGTTAGCTGTTATGCTTTCCTCAGACAACTAAGTTTGGCATTTTCCCTCTTTAGTTAGATCCTCTTCCATATGATAGGGTGTGTTATTTAATTTACAGGACTGTGGGGCCTTGGCAGAGGACTACGCTCTGCAGTGCAGTTCCAGTTAATGTGTTATTAAATGATAACTGCTAAAAAGAGGCGCTCAAACAGAGTGTTGCCAAACATGTCACAATTGCTGTTGCGATCCTTTTTACCATTTGCTTTCACACTTGCCTTTCAGATTCACCACATACTGTTTTAGGTGTAGAGCCAAGTTGTTTAGTCACTCCATCGTTTCCTGGTCTATAATTTGCTGTTGCTCCTGAGAGCTCGCATGCAACTCTGGGCTATCTGTTATTTGCTTCCATCCAGTCTACATGCTAAAATGATAAATAACATATCATCAATGAGTTCTGCAGAATATTGCTTTTCTACTCTCTGAGGTCTCTCCTTACATCTGTGCTATTTCTCTTATATCCTCCTGCAGGCTGCTGAATAATGTTTGAAAATATTATGTTGAAGACATACAAACAGAAATTAGGATGGATGATAACGCAGAGCTCTCTAGCATGAGGGCATAAAGCTACATCAGGCAAGGTTTATATTTAAGAATACATCCATTTTATTCAGCTGAACCATAAACTAGGGCAAGAGAGATGAGAGACGAGCATCTCACGCCTCCTAATTGAGATGTCATAGATTCACCCTGTTTACCTAAATGAAACTCTGCTGTTGAGGATGTACCGCAGAAGGGTGGAAAATCTTTTTGGCACACAGGAGGTGAGGAATCACAAAATAATAAGAAATGAAAATTAAAAAATGTCTCTCCAGTGAGGATGGTGTAGATTTCTGTCATTTAAAAACAGGAAATAAAATAACTACATGTACACCTCTTCAACACCTTCAGCTCTTAAACACAAAGAGCGAATGTATGCCAGAGCACCATGCATGTTCACGACAAGAGATTATAGTGCAACTGCAGTTCCGAGTGGTCACAAATCTATAAGGGATATTTTCAAGAATATAATGTAGTGATAAAAAGGCATTCAGTGAATTACCGACATGGAAAATCCATTTAATGCAATACCTGATGTGATGAAAATTTAATCTGAATGTGTCTTGAAAAGTCCAGAAAAGCATTAAAATGTTTGCAAAAGATAATGTGCTTGCATTAATGAGACTACACTCCCATGCAGATGTTTTCACTGCTCAAGCTCATTAAACATCTGCTCAGGTTGACAAAAAGTTGAGCTATGATGAGAATTGACGTTAAGAATGAAAAGGAGATAGACCGCCTTCAGACTCCACAAGTCCATCTTCATTTTTGACATATAGGGTGGTCATTCTGTCAGATTTGGTGACTATTCTCTAAATTGTAGTTGTTTTGGGACCAACACACTAAATATTTATCACTCCGATCAGTGAGTGTGTTTAGATACATATTATATGTACACTATTACTCCAAATAACAGTATTTATTCAATATAATGGATATTTACTCTGAAGGTGTCAGGAAACAGTGTTATCTAAATTTGGCAGCATTTTCCAATTTAGACCAATGGGATATGACAAAATTATTTATGATTTTGTATGGATTCATCAGACACGTCTGAAAATATGTGTTTTCCTGCAGGTTTTGACATACTGCCCTTGTTTATGCTCAGCTGGAGTAAAGACAAAGATCCTCTATGATAGAGAAGGAGAAATCCACAAGAAAAGTCCACATTTCTGGATGGAAGGAAACATACCTACTCTTAAACATAATGACAGGGGATACCAACAGGTTTATGGATACAACCAAATATCAAAAAGCCACCATTTTCTAGAAGGGGATGAAACAAAAGAGCCTGAGTTTACACAGTGAATATCTCCTACCAAAGTAGTAAGTCACTATTGATGTCTATAGTTTGCATTGTGAAAGAGAACCACTGCTGACAGTGTTTTATTATACATATATATATATATATATATATATATACATAAATATACTTTTTTTTTTTATTTAACCTTAATTTAAGTGGGTCAGTCCCATTGAGAGGGGGAGATCTTTACTTCGAGGGAGACCTGTCCAAGATGGTAGCAACACAGCCACACCATGACAGTAAAGGTAAAAGTGTTCGCAAAGACGCACACACAAGCAAAACAATCTTTGGAACATTTACAGGCCAACAGCCTTGATTCCAAGGATTTCACTAAAGTGAGTGTGTGAAGGGATAAAAGCACAGTCCTGGCTCAGACTATGTCATCCATGATGCTTTGATAGTGTTTTTTTCTGTGGTGAGAAAACTCAAAAATAAAGTATTTTAGGTCACATGAAAAAAACAGTGTTGACTGTCAGTCCTTCAAAGAAAACAAGATAAAACTAACCATGTCTTGTCCATGTTCACAGCTATGCATCATGTTTATCTGTTATCCTATTGGTCGATATCATAGAAGTGTCAGGTCAGAAAATTTAGACATGCTAGACTTTCTGTCAGAAGCATCCACTATGTCACAACATGATACAGAATGACTGATTATGTGTTTCCCAGCTTGATAAGGTTCACATTATGTTTACAGACCATGACTTTAGAAATTTACCAGTCTGAACACAACCATATATAGAGACAGATAGACAGACAAACAGATAGAAAAGAGTTGTTTTTCTTCAGTTACTTTTTTGTTTGTTTTTCTGTCATAGAACAGCCATACACAGGTTTAGGTGATAACTTTAGTGTTTGCAGTCATCATTATGGACACAGTTATCACCAGAGATTACAATATAGTTTTCTGTTTAATGGAAGACTTTATGTGGCCACACCACCACCATATTTTTTATACAACTGTCATCAAAACGGTAACATGTATCTGTTTTATAAACCAGATATCAATTTTTTATTTTTTTTTTTTAAAGATGTAAACCATCCTTTTTGAAACATCTCATTGATAAGATGTATCCTGGTTTGATGATGTGCACTGACATTTCTTTCATTTTGATTGTCATAACTATGGATGTTAAGTGAGTGCATATATATTTCTATGCATTTGGTAAAATAATCACTCATTATCACACTTTTGTTTGTGTGTGTGTGTGTGTGTGTGTGTGTGTGTGTGTGTGTGTGTGTGTGTGTGTGTGTGTGTGTGTGTGTG
>JAPTGZ010000005.1:42393314-42408837 GCA_029814645.1 Fowleria isostigma
TTTCTACTTCACGGATTTTGCCTATCACGGGTTCTTTTTGGAACGTAACCCCCGCGAAAAACAAGGGTTTACTGTAACTGTATTTTACACCAATTATCTGCATGTATTAATAGGATTGATGGATCAACAGGTATTAAATGTTTTAATCAGTAGATGCTTTTGGTCACCAGTGGCTGTTTGGGTCTGTATGAGATAATTCCGCAGCAAATTAAGTTTATGCTAAAAACACAAGGAGACACTATACATTTTGGGATGAAAGCTCATCCATTTTTGTTAAATGTGTAGCTTGACTGCAGTCTTTTGTTACTTCCATTTTCTCCACCTACAGGAAAATGAATTAGTACAAGACCCTTCACAAGGTGCCGCTGAAGTGGATGTACCACACATCAATCAATCAGTTCATTCATTCAGTCAATCAATCTTTTTTTTTTCTTATTGCACCACATCATAACTAAAGTTATTTCATGACACTTTACCTTTAAAGCTAAACCAGACCCTAAATGTCTTGTGTTACATATACATCCAGTTTGGGGAAGAATACTTTCAACATGTATTAAAAACAACATAGGCAGCAGACTATATTTATATATTCATCCTTATATTATATATTTGTACTAACATAAAGGTTGATTTCTATAGTCCTGCATTCCAAAAGATGAATTTGCTTTGGCAGAGAGATGATAAAAGGAACTTTTTACTGAAAAGAGTATATAATTGTTATATTTATAATTGTATTATTTGGTTAATTAAAATGCATGTATTTGGATGTAATGTCATCACCATGATCGCTGACATTTTGATTTACATATAATGATTATTCCACTGTAATTGCATTTATGGTGACATTTCATATCACGCTAGTTACCTCTCAGTGGCAGGGATTTAACATGAATATGAACACAGTGGTTATTGATTTGTGTGCAGAACAATATTTTTATTGTTTCAGTCAGCTGGTGAATTGTATTAACTAACATGTGATAAGCCTAAAGTCTGCATTTAATTGTTGTTTTTAAAAAGAGTCTGAATAGGATTAAACTTTGTGATATTTGGATCAGTTTAATCATCTGCTTTATGTCCTGTTTCCCAAAAACATTTATATCTCACTGAGGTCCACATGTCAACCTGAATGAATCAAGCAACATAGACCGAAAAAAGAACAATTCTGATTGTTTCGTGCTGATTTTTTAATCATCCAAAGACAACACAGCTTCATGTCACCTGTTCTCCAAAGGATTATGAGCCACATGCTCCTTGACAAAGAAGTGAACATACTCACGTAGAAATTAGGTAGCAAAATTATATTTGGAAAAGAAAAAAAACTGCTCAACTTTGATCAAATTCTAATCACTGTATATTTGACTGTTATAAAACAGTTGTCATAAGATGGAATAAAGTAATCAAAATATATTTGTGAGTGTTTACTGATTGTTTTGGAATATGATTAAATGTGTTCTAATGCGTGAACTATGAGTTGGTTTCATAATGTGTGCATGTGTTATAGTCAGCATCATCCCATGGTTATTTGGCATCCTAGGTTAAATACAAAACCCTCCCTTTGCTGGTGAATACCATTTACCATGTAGATGAAACTCAACAGACTCTTTTAACTGTGTTTACTCTATTTTGTACTGTAAAGCACATTTTGACATCTTTCTGTGAAAGATTCTCTATAAATAAACCTTAATCATTACTCACATACCGTGCCCCAGTGCATACTGGAAAACCCCTTTAAACTGTTCCTCCAAGCAGCAAAGCTAAATTTCCCAGCATCTTCAGGTCACAAAGTGCTTTACAGTGCAAAACAGAGTAAACACAGTTAAAATAGGGTAGTTACTACGTTTTCTAAACCGTGAGTTAAGTTGGTTATGAGTATAATGACTACCTGCTGTGTTTGCAATAATTGTTGTGTTGCATTTCATGGCTGGAAAATGGCGAATGGGTCACCATTTCCTTCGTATGCCCAATGGAAGTAGGGTAAGTAAGGTTTATTTATATAGCACCTTTTACAGACAGTGACCACAAAGTGCTTCACAGTGCAAAAAGGGTAAAAAGAGTTAAAGTACAGTTAAACCCAAGAATAAAATACAATAGAAACAATCTAAAAAACAATAAAAATAATAATACAATCAGTGTGTGGCAGCTTAAAATCAGTTTGGATTTAAAATGCCTGCTTAAATAGGAAACTTTTAAGATGGCACTTAAAAGTTTCAGCTGTGTCCATGCACCGCAAGTATAGAGGGAGGTTGTTCCACAGGCGTGGCGCCACAGCCTTAAATGACCTGTCATCTCTAGGGCTGAAGCATGTGCGAGGGACCATCAGCAGGTGTTGTCCTGAGGACCTCATGCTGCGAGTCGGGCTATAGGGCTGAATAAGACCAGTAATGTAGGCAGGTGCCTGACCGTACATAGCTCAAAAAGTGAGTACTAAAATTTTAAAATAAAACAATATAAAACAGGGAGCCAATGAAGTGATTTAAGAATGGGTGTAATGTGAGCTCTCATGTGGGTACGGGTCAAAAGCCTTGCAGCAAAGTTCTGTACGAACTGCAACTGAGCCAGCTCCTTTTTCTTTAAGCATGTAAAAAGACTGTTACAGTAATCCAGTCGTGAAAAGACAATGGCATGAATATTCATCTCCAGTTCATTATGGGACACCATGGCTTTGAGCTTGGAGATGTTGCGGAGTTGGAAAAAACAATTTCTCATCAGGTGTTTGGAGTGGTGCTCAAGTGACATGGCCTTATCAAAAATGACACCCAGGTTTCGTAGCTGTGTTTTCACAGTGTGACCTTGGTCACCGAGGTGCAGTTTGATTCCTGGGATGTCATTGTCTGGGGCGATAATGAGGGTCTCTGTTTTGCTGGAGTTCAGCTGCAGGCTGTTATTGTTAAGCCACTGTTTGATCAGGGATAGGCAACTTGTTAGCGAGCTCAGTTTGTGGAGCTCAGATGTCTTAAAGGAGCAGTAGACCTGGGTATCATCTGCAAACAAGTGGTAAGACACATCATTAAACTGCTGGATGATACAGCCAAGAGAGAGAACATACAGCAGGAATAGGAGAGGCTCCAGGACAGAGCCTTGGGGCACACCCCACGGTAGATCAGTTGGGTCTGACTGGATGTTGCTGGAGGATACACTGAAGCTTCTACCAGTCAGATATGAGGAGAACCACTTCAGGACAGGACCTGACATCCCAACCAGGTCTCTCAGTCTGTTGAACAAGATAGTATGATCTACTGTATGAAAGGCCGAGGAAAGGTCCAGCAGAACCAGGACCATGGATTTCCCAGCATCAGCCTCCATCATAATGTCACTCAACACTTTTAATAAGGCAGTTTCAGTCAAGTGGCGTTGTCTGAACCCGGACTGAAACATGTTGTACATTTCGTTTGTCTCTAGAAAGGATATAAGTTGCTTAGACACCACTTTCTCAAGAAGTTTGGCCAAGAAAGGGAGTTTGGATATGGGCCTGTAGTTTTTGAGTTCAGTGAGGTCCAGGTTAGTCTTCTTCAGTTTAGGCTCAACAATGGCTCGTTTAATGGAAGTGGGAAATATACCAGTCATGAGTGACAAATTAAAAATCCTAGTGACCCATGGTTCAATTGTGTCAAAGACCTTAACGAGAAGCTTCTGGGGAAAGATGTCAGTAGAGTTTGATGAGGGTCTTGTTTTGGTTAGAAGTGCTGAGATGTCATCCAGTGACACCGAGTTGAAGGAGGACCATGTTAAAGGAGGGGAGTCAGCTTGGGTCAGACAGTCAGAAGGTGACGGGATGTTGTTTTTTATATCTCTGATTTTGTCAGTAAAAAAGTTTAGAAAGTCATTGCTGTCAGCTTTACAGAGCACGGGGGTAGAAGAGGTAGCAGGGGACACAATGGAGTGTATGGTGTCGAAGATCACTTTAGGGTTTCTCTTATTTGTGGATATGAGGTGTTGAAACAAGTGGATCTTGCCTCCTTAATCATTTTATTTAAGGAGGTTATCAAGTCCTTAAGACGTAGCCTGTGAACTTCAAGCTGAGTCGATTTCCAAAGATGCTCGGTATTATGTTTGACGGGAAAACATAAGGTTGTGGGTTTAAATCATCCCTTCCCTTGGTCAAGAAAGAGCGCTCCTTCTCTGCCCTGTTTCACATGGGCTGTCTCTGTTTAAAGTGATAATCTTAGTGTATATATGTGGCTGATTCTACTGTGACACATTTAGGCTGATGTAAGAATTTAGTATGGTAATTGGCAGATCAGGGATGTACTTTACATCTGTAATAAATTAAGGAAGTTTAGATTTATTTGAATTTTTTCCTCCTCCTCCTCCTCCTCCCTGTGGCACCCCCTCCAACAGGTGGCGCCCTAGGCAGCCTCCTTGTCCTTCTATTCCACGGCCACCCTGGTAACAGTGCTACACTATCCTAACACAAAAGATACAAACAGAGGAAACTGAAATTATATTATACCTTCTAAAGATGCATATTTTGGTGTTTGTCCATAGACCTACCATTGGAACCACCATATTTAATATTGGGCACAATACCTGAGAACCTCCAGGAAAACAGCTGAACAAAACTGCTTAAAATACTTTTACTAATTGCAAACAAAGTAACAACAGCCTCCTGGTTAATGCCACAATCCCCCACAATAGTCCAATGGAGGGATGCAAGTCAGGATGTGTACAACATTGAATATACTACTGCAGTATTGCACATGAAAAGAGAAATATTTATGAATAATTGGAACCCCATTAAGTTGCATTGCAACTTGATATAATTGTTTTGTTTTTGTTTTGTTTTGTTTTGTTTTGTTTTGTTTTGTTTTGTTTTGTTTTGTTTTGTTTTAGAACCTGAAAAAATATCAAGGTTTTTTACCATGTTGTATTTTAATGGCTGAAGTTGATCTTTCCTGAATATCCTGGTTCCTGTGGCCTTGGACTTGAAACAACCATGGAATACTAACACCCTCAGACTGAAAGATATGTTATATTTTTTTCTGTTATACAACAATTTGTTACAATGTACTGTATGACTACACTAAATCTACTAAATAAAAAGAAGTTTGGAAAAAAAAAAAAGATGCATATTTTGGATGTTCTGTAGATGCACTAATTTTGTTTTTCATAGACACTCCTTTTTTCCATTATTCCTGTTAACACACATCAATAATCACCTTTGAACAGATGCAACACACACTGATTCAATTAACACTTTATATATCAAGAATCACAGTGTCACAATTATTTCATGAGAAGAGGTTAAAAAAAGTATTCCAACTTCAACAGTGTCTAAGAGATATAAGGGATGTTCTGCAGGTATTCTTTTCAATTACTTCACAATACATATTTTAAAGTGACGCATGGATGGTATATCAGCACGTGTACTGAACAAATTGCAGAAAGCACACGAGCTTCATCTGTGGTTTAACAGGAACACGCACCCACACACAGTGACAGCCACAGAGACTAAACTGCAACCTTTCCGGCCTATCAGAGATCTGCTACAGAAAACACACAACAGTGACCACACAAACAACACACAGAGCCCTGGGATCTGATGAGAGGAGATCTCACGTGCAGGGTTCAACACTATATTACTTTCCTGTCCTCAGGCCCAATTCCAGTTTATCAGCATCTGGCTGTGATATCGCCCGCGCCCCCTCAATCCCCACAACATAAATGCACACATATCTCTCGCCCTTTCACACACACAGCCAGAACCTTGCTTTAGGCATATAGACACACATTATATACACAGACTAACTTTTTACTTATAAAACACACAATGAAATCATTCCAGTAACCCTGCTGGAGGATTTAGTGATGGCAGAGATAGAGTCACTCAGATGGCCTAAGTCTAAGCATCTCTCCACGGGTCTGGCTGTCCTCACTGTTGTCGTCGGCTCTGGTGAAGGCAGCGCTGATGGAAGGTTAGAGGGATGCTAGAGGGGATGAAGAAAGCTGGGAAAGAAAGATAGAGGAAGCCATGGGTGGAGCAGAGGATGAGGAAAAGATGGAGGACAGGAGGCGCTTGGATCACATACCATGAACATATAGAGAAGAGAGAAGAGCTTTATTCATATACAGACCCTATACGGTGACGCCTCTGATCTGAAGCATAACCCCTTCACGCCCACTGTCTCAAATTTGCATCAAACAGTTTCTCTTACAGAATCAGCCGAGATAGCACATGCATTCCCCCAATTCTAGTACAAGGATATTTGGTACATGCCTAGTTAGGACTGGAGCCTGACCGATTTGGGTTTTTTTGGGGCCAATATCAATATTGGGGGCTAAAAAAAAAAGCTGATGGCCAATAGTGAGAGGTGCTTTTCAGACAAACTAAAACAGATCAAAACATCCGCTCAGTTATAGGTAATAAGAGCTGGAATTGTCTCCCAACGACTATTCAAGAAATCTCCAACTTTTTGACATTTAAAAAAGGGCTAAAAAAAATTGCTAAAATCGAATCAAATCTGTGAGCACCTGCAATGTCGGATCAGCATTTCATTTCCATCTCAGTAGTAATTCTTCTTGGTAGTTTTATATTATACTTATTGTATTAATAATGTATTGTATGATGTACACTTGTATATATCTGTTGTATAAACAATAATATCGTATTTGTATGTTTTAGTCTGTCTTTAAATATTTGATGACTATGGATGGAAAATAGCTTCAAGCTAAATCTGGCATATTTACACAAACTAATGATTTTTTTTAACTGTAATGAGTGTTCATTAATATGCATTGTTCTCGTCAAATAAATAAATAAATAATTATCAGCTGATAACCAATATATGGCCAATAACCAATATGTCAGCCGATGTAGGAAATAAGAACATGGATATTCATAGGATATATATTGTATATGAACACAAATTCTTATAATACCCAAAATATGATTCAAGAGAAAGAAGCAGAACACTACTAAATTAAAACAACTTTGGTTAGTTAGCACTGTCAATTTAAGGTCAATATATGTAATATAAGGACTGCAAACCCATTGATAAATTAGAAAAGGTCTAATATTAAATAATGGTGGACATGGGAATTAAAAGTTGCATATATATCTTTGTTTATTTCACAGAGATGCAATTTACACAACGTAACTTGGAACACTGAAAATAATTTTGTTGCATCAGTAAAAACCATCTCCATTCTCTAAAATCTAAAAATCTATTTTATTACTTTTTCATCATTATTGACCTGTATACCTATTGTCGCAAATTTGCATCATACCCAAATTTTTGTCTATTTTATGTGCTATATTCAAATTAACAGTCTTCACTTAATTTAGCATCTGTTTACATGCAAAAAACACAAATAATTTACTTTTTACTATACTTGTATATCCATTCACATCCTAAAGGGATAAGGAGCAAACAAAACGATAAGACAATTAGGAATAGAACAACTAAAGTCTCTTGCCTTATTTTATAGATGATCAACAGCTATGACAGGTTCCGAAAATCCCATGTCATTATGCATACGTGCACAATCATGTCCAGATGTTTTTCTATACAAGTGTTCTCCTTTGCTGAAATCAGATTATGATGATGGATTTACCACAGTTTGATTCTCAGCAACATCACTGAATGGCCTTGTCTCTGCTATATTTCTTGCCAACTTTTATCTGCCTTTCTTCATCATGGTTTCACATCACAAAGACGGGTGTTGCTGCCACAGTGTTACAAACCATTCAGCTCCTCCACAGATCCACCTTGTAGCTTCAAAGATACAAATAACATCATTCCTCTTTCACTGGGGCATGGTCGCTGTATATGTCGTATAAGTTCTTGAGAGAAGGTATAAAAAAATGAACATGCCGGTCTTTTTGCTGGAACGTCCTGAGACATTCTAAATGCAGCATCAGTCGTCATAAATTATGTACTAGATGCCCGTCATTTGCAGGACTAAGAGCAGCGAGGTTAATGTTAGGGGAAGTCACTGAGTTAGATACAATTTTAAACCAATTAAACACAGCCCATCTCTGTTGTTCTGAGATGTTTTTTCTCTGAAATGCCTTTTTATGCGACAGAATAGAAGGCAATATTTTTAATGATAATTTTCTTAATATTTCAGTTTCAATTTAGTTTATTTTGAATATGTGACAAAAACAAAAGTAATCCTGTTTAGTCTTTAGAAATAAAACAGATTGCAAAAAAAACATGAGAAAAATGTTAATACATATGTGAGAAAACAAGTATTACTTCATTCGCACATTCAAAAAGCAGTGGGAGGAAGTATAACTTGTTTAATCCCACCCCTTCTCTACACAACAGTCTGTCCTTTAGCTTCTTATAGCATAATATATGACAATAAGTCCCTTGAATCTTTTGTAAATAATTAATCTCACTTACCAACTTCACATCCACATTTATATTGACATAACAGAAAAGTAAATAAATACATGCATGCATACCTTGACGCCAATACAAAATGAATATACAATAAAGTAAACAGTAAGACAACGTGAAGAACAGCAATCAAACAAGACATAACAATCAACAAACACACAAAAATAAACAAAAACACAGTAACATCTGTTAATACTCAAACACTTTCTTCAGTTTTATATGTGTATAAACCATCTCTTTAAACCTTCTTTTTTAAATATATATTTGAAAGTAGAAATTGCATATAGCCCCTTTAAAAGTAAACAGAATACCAAGAAAACCATGCCTACAATTTTAAACTTAAAAGAGCCACAATTAGAATATATAGATATATAGATATTAGGTGATGTTTAAGAATGAGGTGGTTGTTAGTTACCCTTTAATTTGTGCATATCTTCCCCTACAAATACATTTACATATTTAAATAGAAGACATGGAAACCTGTAATTATTTATATATTCCATGAGAAATACTTACAAATCACTTTCATGAATTCCATGAATTATTAGTAAATAAACCTCTTCCTGTGAGCTGAGAAAAATACAGGGTAAAAAAAACTGATTTGGTTTTGCATTCATGAAAAATAAAATTATGGAAAGGTTGTCATTTTTATAGAAGAGATGTCTCTGCTGTGCTTGTGTGCTAAATTGCAAATTAAGTCTTATTAATAGCAGCTACAATTAAAAAAGACATATTTTCAGGCACCATTAAAATATTATTAATAGCCCCAAATTACCTCTGTTAATTTATTATGTTTAAACTGAAAGTACAGACAAATTATTTTCTAATCATATCAGAGTCAGGTTGCTGTTAGCTTTGCTAATTAACAGATATGTAAAAATCATAATTAATGGGTTTAAAGTCTGAAGCTGGAGTTCATTTATTGCTGAAAGGAAAGGGATTAGAGATATTTTGTTTTGCCTTTGGACAGACCCCTGACTCTGCAGGATGATATCATTCTGGTGCACAGGCATGAGATTGATATCATCTTCATTACATGAGGTAAATGTCTCAAAACGTTCAACTGTTTTGTTACAATTTTTGCAAATGTATTAATAGGGAATCCTCTGCTGCAGAATTACAATCATCACTAACATTGTCTGGTTTCTGTGCATTTTACTGGCACCAAAGGGTCTTTTTTTTAAAGAAAAGTAAAGTTTTATAAAGTTAGTTTTATTCTTTACAGTGTCTGTATTCCTCTATGGTTTTCTTATGTGCTGCCGCTGTCCCTGTTTCAATGTGAAATGCTCTTGTCATGAAATCGGAACCATTTATTGCTTGGCTACAGTTGTATTTGGCTGTGCAGGTTCTCCTCTCCATAGGGAGCTCCCTGTGTGAGTCCGAGCGGCACGCTAAAGATTCAGCAGGGAGCACAAACAAACTATCCACTGAACAGAACCCAGCAGATACATAAATGAGATATTGAATATACAGGATGAACTCAACAGCCGTACCCATGGAGAAAACAATTATAGTGTAGTGACTTAAAAGGGGAACATTAGACTGATGGACGTGGAGGTAAGAACTGCACCACTTTAATAAGATGAGCTTAATTGGGCAGGGTAATTAAAATGTCAAAATGTGATTGGTGTTTAGATCATCTGATGATTTTCTCACATGCCATACATGTGTCCTGCCTGAGCCCACAAACGCCATTATCGAAAGTTTATCTATAATTACCACATCGCTTCACTAAGATGGTTGCTGTTCTCTCTCCTCTTCTGTTTAGCAGCAGCAACAAACAGAAATAAGTAAGCAAGCTGAAGCTGTTATGTATGCACCGTATGTGGATGAGGGGAAAAAATGGGAAGGCAGACCTAGGGAAAGATCCAAAACAGCAACTCTCCAGTGACTTTTGTACCTTATCTTGTCCTTGGTCGAGCCCAGTCTAACGATCAATAATATCAACTCGGAGCAGGTTATAGTGAGCGTTAGCAATGGGCTCTGGCAGCATAGGGACTAGCAACACAAGGCCATTAACCAAACAGTCCTCTGTGAGTGTATGTTTCGTGTGCATTGGTGCGCACGCCAGGAGAGAGAATATTATGAAAGAATAACAACTCTGCACTGTTCCCATTGGTTTCTATTGCTCTAAAATGAAAATCACTGGGGTGCACTGGCAGAAAAGTAACCGCAAGGGTAATATTCTGTATGTGAAAGCATATGCATGTGCTCAGCCTCCTATATGTGTGCATACACATTTTAGCGCATTGTGCACAACCTGATTTTATCCTTGAATGAAACCTCCTATTCTCTGAATTTGTCACTGTTAGGGTAAAGGGCAAATAATGGAAAACACGGATGTAAATTTCAAGCAGTTTTCAAATGGTAATGTGTCTATTTAACCGCAGTGTTTTAAACTACTGGAATGGCAATAACTACAGCAAATATTAAGGAAATGAAGTATGTGAGCAGAAAATGAAATACTGTTTTGAATGAAATGCTTTCACTTAAAACAAGAACCCTTTTACCATTCAGTGAGAGACACACAAAATGTAAAACACCTGTGACTGAAGGATTAAGGATGTCATCACTGAGCTGCAAACTCCAGACCAAACCTTAGATTCATAATGTTCTCTATTTCTATACCCTTTTTCCTTTCAAAATTTCTAAAGCATGGGAATGCCACAAATGTAAAAAAAAAAAAAAAAAAAAAAAAGATATATATCCAAGCAAATACTTATATTTGATTAAAAGTTGGATGTCTTGTGGCTTTTGTTTCTGTTTTCTTCATTATAACTGAAGCATTTGCTGGCCCAGCTTGTGATCAATACTTAAATGTGTTGACTGGTAGTTACCCAACAGCAATGTAGGATACAGTCTTTTGTCACATGAGATACAGGGATAAGTAAAACACTGTCATTTTTCATCTATGGAGGGCAATCAAAGAAAGGTTCAGATTTATCCTGCATGTAAGATCTTCACAGACAACTGATATTATGGCATTAAACTATCAGAGACGCTTAATGGAAACATAAGACACTGCTCAACCAAATAAAGTCCACATCTGGATTTAACTAAGCAAATGGTTCTGATCCTTCAATTGAACAATAAGTGCAGGGATCAGTATGTTTCAGCTAAAACAAGTTCCTTAACTCAAATTGTTGCAGTAAGTTGTTTCTCATCTCATCATACAACCATCAGTTTGATATCTCATAAAGACTGGACTGGGTTTCAACAGAAAAAGGACATGGTCTGATGAGTCCAGGTTGACGATGTTGCAGAGTGATGGATGAGAAGAGAGGTGGATGAAATGATTACCCATCATGCCTAGTGTTTATAGTACAAGCCAGTGGGGGAAATGTTATGATTTAAGATTGATATAGTTGGTCAGGTCTGGGTTCGGTAATGTTATGTGTCCAAAAAATGTGTTCAGCTGAACCTGAATATACTGAATGAACATCAGTGATTTATTTATTTACTTGCTTATGACAGACAAGACGAGATGACTAAACCAGGATTCATTGGGCTCAAGGCTCAGTCACAAATACCATTACCAACAGCTATGAATACCGTGTAAAAGATTTATAGACCATTTCGTGCGACTTTCTCAAGGCAGACTTATAAGAATGGAGAGTTTGTAGACAGCGCCCACCTTCATAGCTAGGTGTTTGATTTTATGCAAGATTTTCTACAAACGCGCTATGAAATCCCCTTTTGTAGGGCATCCTAACAAGTGGGAACAACCTAAGAACAACACACAACATTCATGGATAAGAAAGCCATTCCAAAACCCCATGTTCCTGCGGTGGCTGCAAGTAGATCACAAGAACATATTACGAAGTTATTAGGGGCCCCTTATGGCATTCACATAGTCAGACAGAGATTCATATGGCATTCTTAAGGTGGATGTTAGGTGTTCATAATAGGCAGTACTGCATCACTTGTGCAGCACAAAGAGTCAAGATGGATTGAATGACTGGACTCAAATGTGCAGTGCTGAAGGGAAAGTGTGTTATTAACAGAAAAATAGACATGAAGAGGAATCCGAATTTCAGCACCATGAACAGCGCATGATTCCAAATATATAATGATGATCATGACTTCAAGAGAGAGTACACTGTGGCCACTGTTTATATTCTGATTTAAATATTCTGAAAAGTATAAGATCTTCCTACCATCGACTTGAGAGTGCTGTGGGTTGTACATAGGGGTGCTGTACGGCTACCTTATGACAAAAAAAAAAAATTATGAAGTGGCCATAGGTATGATGAAGGAAGGGCCCAAAGCACCTTTACAAAGAACAACAGTACAACACAAAATTATGTCATTTTCTCACAGAGGCCTCAAGTTGCTTTTGCGATTCAAACAGCAGTCATACCAACTTTTTATTTTAGCCCTAAGAAATACCGCTCCCACCACAAATGTCAACAAACTCAAGATCTCGTACAAACTGGGAGATTTGTACAAACCCATCATTCATAAAAAAGCTTTGTGACTGAACTTGTGAAAGAGCAATTCACGAAGAATGAGACATCATTTATACATATGGTTTGGCCTCCACGGAGTCCAGACCTGAACCCCAATGATAATCTTTTGGCTGTGCTGAAGATGACTTTACACAGCGGTCCAACATCAATACATCAATACAAGATCTTGGAGAAAACTTAATTCAATTCTGTGTGGAAATAAATGGCATTCCAATGAAATGCAAGTTGAATCACAGAAGTTTTCTGTCATCCTACAGGTTTTGAATAATGACCAAAAAAGTGGTTTTGCAGAACATGACAAGCTGCACAGTGAAGTTGACTTTTGACCTTTTGGATTTAAACTTCATTATTTTACCATCTATTACAAACTTGTGTGAAATATTTATGTATAATAATGGGCATAATGCATGAATTTTGTTTGAGGTATGACCAACAAGGTGTTTTGTGAGATCACAGTGACTCTGACCTTCAAATATTGGATTCCAATCAGTTTATCCTTGAATCCAGTTGAAAATCCTGAACTCCAGAGAGGTTGCATTCACAAAAATGAGATGGACAAATGGACAGAAGCATAAAAAATAAGACAGAATATTAGAACTGCATTCAGTCATCTGTGGTTAATTTCATCTGCTGTGAATTTAAATGAATTGCCTGGCCAACCGCTGGATATTTATTCTTAAGATAAGCAGATACATCTCTATCTTGTGCTCTGTGTATGCGTGCATATGTGTGTGTATGTGTGTGTGTGTGTGTGTGTGCATGTGTGTAAACGCATGCAGGGAGAGCCACTATGTCCTGCAAAATTTCCATTATTTTCCTGATAAATTATTGATCTCCTGTTGCTTCTGGCGGCATCACAATTAGAATACAGTCTAATTATGAGAACTAGAGATTGTCTATAATGGAGCTGACTGTGCTGTGAAGTGAACATTATTGCCCTTCAAAAAAGGTCAAAGTTCAGCACTCTCTTTGACTATTGAGAGTGTCTGGTTAGGATTACTATTAACAATAATAATAATGTAAAGAGATGGACAAATTGAGTACTGACACCTATACTAAACCGAAGCTGCACTTGTCCAGTCTCTCAATTATGAGATTATCTAATGTATATTTGTATTTATCTTGCATCCATGTTCATTTTCAAGATATTCCAAGGCTTTTCTGAACAGACAGGAGAGACTGTGTTTCCCACTGATGAGTCAGTTCATGATTGGCCCCTCCTCAGACCCTTCCAGTACGTCATTACTGACACTTATTTCTTTATGTAATATAAAGTACTCCTAGATACAGCACACATTCATTTAGGTTTACAGTCTGCAGACATATATGTTGATATCACATGTAAATCCATCTAGGAATAAATGTAAAAACATGCTTTATACTGATTTATTATTGTATGATTAATTGAAATACTTTGATACTGGATTTCCAGTCCTACATACACATGTTATGGGCGCAAAGTGATGATGTTTCAGTTCATTATTTTTGCAGGTCTGAAATAGATGGCTGATGTTCTCACCACACAGGAGCTAAAATTATGTTCCACACATGACTTTTTTTTTTTTCCTCTTTGACATTTTAGGGTTACAAAACAAAATCTAAGGCCAAAAGCCATGCCCGCAGAGTTTCAGCTACTTCAGCTGACGAGGAGGTAAAAAGTTTGTGATATAGCCAGGAGCAAGACCCTGCTGAGCCTTAAATGTGATAAATGGGATTTTAAAATGCATCCTTAAATAACTAGCAAGCAGGCAAAAACACATAATTGTCTGGGTGTTTTATTTTTGCAAGTTAAAAAGGAATAAAAATAATGTTTTTACTTGTTCCTTGTTGAGGTTTTGGACAGCATTGCCCCATTAGTCTGTAGTGAGTCTAATGAATCTGAACTTTTCTGTCCTGGTTGACCCAGCTCAAGCACCTCCAGGCTCTGCATGTTTATGTTCTATTATGATGAAATATACAAAAATTAAATCCTTGACAAAACACTGAATTTAAAATTGCTAATTGACCATGAAATAACACAGCAGTGATTTTGATTAAGGAAAACATTGTTAAAATTCCTCTTTTTTTTGTTAAAAGTATAAAAAAAAAATAGGCCTACCTTGAATCCCCTAACATACGGTACAACAGAAACATACAGTATGTTGTTGGTGAGTACCTTCTAAAAAAGAATTGCTGTAGTGTTTTGAGATAGAATCAGAGGCTTCATAATTCTATGTTGCACATTGATGTGGTAGCAGTTAGAGTGGTAGTGTTGCACACAGGACACATTTGCATTGACATGATGCTTATGTCAGATTTATTACAACTCATCATGAGCATCAAGGTGCAGGATGTATCACACTGTTTAAAGCTCAGTGGAGCCATCAGCAGCTTCTGCGGGTGTTGTGCCTGGGTGTTGTGTTCCTGCACTGGGTGTTTGATAGCAGTAGAGAGACTCACGTTGTTACCTCTAAACCAAATAGATAAGAAAAGAAGTGAATGTGGCGCCGAGGGTGCATTTTGTCCAATGCTGTTCTGGCCTTTTGGAGCCAGAAATTCCATATTTGTACAAATACAGACCTTCTCCAGGGTGGAGTTGGAGAAAACCAAGCAGAGATGGTTTGGTTTACAACCTTTGCTAATTTCCTGAAATGGTAAGACCCAGGACACGCTGGAGAGACTATGTCTCTCGGCTGGCCTGGGAACGCCTCGGGGTCCCTCCTGAGGAGCTGG
>JAPTGZ010000005.1:42423729-42436229 GCA_029814645.1 Fowleria isostigma
AATTTTATTTATATAGCCCAGTATCACAACAAGGTTGCCTCACAGGGCTTCACAGAATTTAAGCAAACAATCATTGATAGTTGGAGCCTTGTTGTATTTAATTCTGGGACCGTGTTAGTGTCTTTATATGGGTGATCTGGGATTGACCAGATCCTTCTCCCGCATTATCATGGGTTAATCTCATGGTGTGTAAAATCTATGGCTGATCCTGAGTCTTTACTGCCGTCCAGTGGTCACAATGAGGAACTACACCACAGTATTTTGTTGTCATTGTGGATCCCTACAATTTCAAGTATTATTGAGTAGTCTAACAACTACAAAGCCAAAACAAAAACTCTGCAATTACAGTTATCAGCTTTATTATTGTGGTGTTGTTCGTATGTTATATTTATCCAGTGATAGTTGAACGCCTCAGCGCACGGATCTTCCCGACAGAAAACCGCTCTGAGCTTCTCTGTTCATTCATTATTAAAGTTTTTTTTTTTTTTTACTATTGTGCTGACGTTTTTTCAGTTTGCTGTCTGATTCCATTCAAACGGGTTCTTTCGATAGGAATTTCATTATTATTATTTACCCACACTTTTTCGCCTCTTCCGGAAAAAGAAACGTGCTTTTCCTGGTGTTCAAACTGATATGTCTCCCCCTGGTGGCAGCCCCGGGCCTGAGTCTTTATCATGTGACCTGACATCATTATTCAAAACACGGTGAATTCAAGTAAAAAATAAATAAATAAAAACATTTAACTTTTTTAAGTTAAAACTCTAAATGTATTTGTTGGTGTTTACTTTTTTGTCATGTTGACAAATCTCACGTTGGCTATTTTTTGTTGTTGCTGCTGTTACTTCATCCATGTCTATTTTAGGTTTTTCTGTATTTGTTTTAAACTGTTTACAACTCGTTTATTAATATTACATGCAGGTTTCATGTGCGTTTTTGTACAAACTGAAATGAATGGGACTCCAGTGTGTCCGGGCCTGCGGGCCGCCGCCAGAGGCGCTGTTGTCACTTTCCATACCCATAAGCGGGGGAGTGTGAGGTGCATGAAATGGAGAAAAATGGCGGATCATGTGCAGGTAAGCAGAGGTTTCATGTTTTTGTAATCAACAAATTATCTACATGCGTGAAAATGAGTCTGGACGCGGTTTCGGGTGCTTTATTCCGTGCACGTAGCTTTTGTGTGTCTGTGATGTGCAGTGAGCGGCAGTGTTTTGGCTGTCGGTGGTAAAAGAAAGGATGTGGCTGCTTGTGTTGACTTGTGGCCTGCTGTCATTGCCCAGGCTGGCTTATTACACTGTTAGCTTGTGCTAGCGCTTAGGTTGATTCCAGGCTCGAAAACATAAACAAAAAGCCCACGAGCACCTGTGTTATAATATGTATATTTTCGGGTGCTGGTATCGGTGGAGTGCGTCTCCTCTACGGGATAAGATGTATATTTTGGAGCCCGGTTTACTGAAGTAAACAATAAAACACGAATGGGATGTGCCGCGGACGAAAAGCTGTCATGCTAACATAAACTGGTCAACTGTCAGTTTGGCGCCATAGCGCATAATAATATGCACATTGGTTAAATTGCCCGATTTTGTACTCGACTTTAAGCGGGGCTTCTCAGTCAATGTTTTAAGAATTTGTTCACTAGTTGCGTTTAAGCAACCTGACTTTCTACTAAGCTAGGCTAATGTTAGCGTCAGCACAGACGTCAACTTCTCCCGCCCGACCCAATTTGAAAATATGATTTGGTTTTTAACAGTTTATCTGTTAAACAAACTCTGTATCTGATGCCACAGCCATCAGAATAAACACCGAAAACACCGAGGACACTTTGATGACCGTAATTGTTCGATGTGTATGTGCGTATCCAAGGAGTGCTGTTTTGTTTAGCTAGCTTGCCAAATCGCTAGCTAGCCGCTCCGTGGTCAGGATGGACACATGTTTGGGGATAGCTCCAAGACACAGGCAGTGGTACAATGGCACAAGTTAACCTGCGAGGTGTCTGCACCGCACTTAGGGTTCTCCTCCATTGATCGGATGTATCTAGATAGTTTTCAAAGAAAAACCTGCAAATATTTTCTGTTTCGTGTTGTTTCTGTGTGCAGTGTTATTGTTGTAAGCCACTTGTCGATTGCGGAGTGGAGCATTAGCTTCAACTGCGGTTACTGTTAGCTGCTGTAATCTAGGATTTGCTGGATAGTTTTCTCAAGCATATCATTAAATCGTCACTGCAGGACTGTTTTTAAATATTTCACACCAGTTGTTCGTGAACTTTAGCAGCTAGCACCCAAGCTAAATACTGAGTAGTGAACCAGCATCCTGTTCAGCATGGAGCTGCATCAGTGACATTGACTCAGACTGCCTTTGGACCACATCCAGACAGGCTTTATCATGAGGAGAGTTGTAAACAATAGGATGTCCTTTGGCGACTGTATATTATGTAAAATGACACTTACATCTATTTTTTTTACATACACTAAACTGTAACATCATATGGCACAGATAACAAAAGCTGGTTTTGTAGTTTCTCTACAAAATGAATGAAAAATAAATGCACATTTTCATTCTATGTCAGAATTGACACATAAACTGTTTTAACACACCAGTAAGTGATTGAACTTATTAAAAGGTATGTTAGGGTCTTGATTATATCCCAACAGGCTAAACACCTGTTTGATCATGAATATAAATGAATGACACTCTGTATGGGTGTTCAATGGACATGTTTACTCTGTTGTGTGTGAGATGGATGCCACAAATCACATAAACACATTGTAAACAACACTGTTTCCCTTTGGAGTTACTACTATGGCTAATTTGATTGTTGGTATTTTTGTCTGCTGTCTACTGTGACACAATATGAGGGATGGGGTAAATGAATGGTTCTTGAAGACCTTAGTGTTGTATGCTTGAGTTTTTATGAAGTTTTATTGTATAGTCCAGTTTGTATAACTTGGATATAATCAAAACATTTCCAAAGTAGCAGCAAGATGGTGCTCTCAACAGGAAGAAATGGCACTCTTTCTTTGGTTTGCTTTAGTGTAAGTAATCACAGACTGGCTGCCTCCAACATGAGCATACTCTATTCTGTCTCTCCATTGTGACATTTGCTCTGTGTGGAAGTTTTTTTAAAGTGTTTATGCTTACCGCCTTCATACACAGCTGCAGCTTTAATTCGTGTAAAGTTTCAGATTTCCACAGCATTGTTCACTGCAGATTTCTGTTCACTAATGGCTGTGAGTGAAACCAGGAAAGCGTGAGAGCAAGGTTGGCAAAAAAATGCTGCTCATTTTTAAGTCTGTACTTTCTAGGAAGTTGTCAAAGTAGCTCCTTTCACACAGCAGTCACCTACAATGCTTTATATATATATATTAATAGAAGCTTTTTAATCGGGCAGTTTTTCTTGGAGCAGTAAAAACTAATGGGATTAAATGCCAAAAGTGCTTTACTGAGCTCCTAAGTAAACCAAAAGACAAATATTTAACAGCTTAGAAGGTCATTTACCTACGGGAGGGAAATCAATAGTGAAGACATCAGTTGCTGTTGTAAAAGACAGAGCTCATTTGTATATTTCAACTTTAGTGAGCTAGAATTGTGTCACTAAAGTCTGATATAAATTGGATTGATGCATATGTAGATGTAACTATCATTAAAACCAGCATTATCAATATTAGTCTCAAAGAAACCTATGCAGTTTCATTATTTAGCCAATTAAGTAACAGAACAAGATTCCTGAATATGACTTTAAATGTTGTAAATGAGAAACACAATACCTGTAATGTTTTCAGGATTTAAATTGTTTTTTTTTTTTGTTTTTTTTTAACTAATCTGGTGCAAACAGAAGTCTGTTATGTAGTCGTGATGGGATGCCCTGTTTGTTTTTACGCCTGTGACAAAACTTGCAACCAAAAAAGAGTTTTTGTTTTATATTAGACTGCATCTTTTTTCTGTATACAAGTGCAGTGGTCAAATGTTTTTTATTCTCATTCGTCTAAAACTTTGTAACATTTATTGTAGATAATATAACACATATTTATGACATCCTGTCTGTTCATACCGGCTTCTATTTGTAGTTACCTTTCAATTCCATCCATTTTTGAGCAGGATGTTGCCGTCGTCATCTAACAGCTCAGACATCTAGGATTCATATTGTTGTATGTGTGTGTGTGTGTGTGTGTGTGTGTACATATATATATGTATATATATATATATATATATGTATATATGTATATATAACCATTTTCCCTCATTTTGCATGTATTGCATGTAAAAAAAAAACCCAACTTATTTCTACAAATTAAAAAGAGAATGGATGATTATATGTAGAAATGAATGCTAAAATGATTAGTTGATGTGATTTAAAAAACAAAAAAAAAGAAAAAGTCATTCTGTTATAATTTTCCTGAATAACAGCTTTGTTTCCTTAGTTTTTCTCCCACTAAATTGGTTTCTGCTGTTGTGCTTTACATGGATGTTTATTATGACCCCAAGATCAACACAAACATGGAGCATGGCCAAAAACGTGTATACTCACTCTTCTTTAGTTTAACCTTTACTTTTACTCCATTAAATATGTATTCTTTGTCACAAAGATTTTTAAAAATGGCATTATTATTTTAAGTTTTATGTTAGTTACATCTTAAGTTGCACGTCATATAAAAATTTGTCGAAGACTACGCTGCACAGACTGTTTGTAGATGTAATTTGACTTGTTTAGGTTGTAGTTATTTCTATATTGATATGGTTATATATCATTTTATACTTTTGTGAGATTGTTTCAGCTGGTTCTGGAATAGAAGACCTTGTCTTTTTCAGGCTTTTTCACATTATTACTCTGTTTTTTGCCTATCCAAATAATCATTTAATCAAATGGAAGACAATAATTGGTAGTTGCAGGTGCACCTCAGTCATATGTTGATCATGTTCTTCAGGCTCACCCAAAGCACTGTTTTAACATCACAAAATCCACCTTTATTTTATTCCCTCATTCATATGCAGTTAAGCTTGAGCGTAGAGTTATTGTTTATACTTTACCAGGTGAATATATGACTTGCTTTTTTGACAGGACAGCTTTCTTGATGTTTGGACCTGACAGTGAACCGCAGCAGAATCAAACTACCACAAGTGGCTCCAGTACAGATTTGACATAACTCAGAGTCCTCTCGACCAGCCCTGGTTATGCTTTTGGTAGGCAGGTAGAATCCCTTGATTTTCTCTGAACCTGTTCTAGTTGGGAAACTCATCAACACCACCACCATCGTCCTCTTCCTCATCAGTGATGAAGGGGGAAACACACTTGGTAATCCACAACACTGCAGACTCTTTAGTGATTAAAAACATGCTCAGTGTAAAATACTTAACATCTGGCCATCAATTTTATCTTCTGTTAATCGAGGAACACTGAATGAGTTGTGTCGACTGAGGATAATTCTCATGGTCTAATTACTGGTAACATTTCATTTTCTTATAATTAGAATGTCAACTGCATCATGGAAATCGGGGGTAACACTTCTCATCTCTAATGGCCACAGAAAATAGAGCAGATACAAATTTAATCTTCTTTTTTCTGCCTTTTATTTCTAATATAATTCAACGGACAGATTTTCTGGATACAGCACCAGTTTAGCTCAGGCTGTCACAGTTGAGGCAGAGTTGTGCTTTAATTATGCATCGAGGTGTTGCAGTGGATTTAACCCTTTGACTGTTGAGGAGCTGCTCGACACTTTTCTAGTATTTTCACTTGGTGCAAACAGTAGTTGTACTTACAATTTGTAAATGTTCATAGGATAGGCAGCAATATTTATCAGTGAAATGAATTTTAATAAAATCGTACTTATGGTTGTTATTATGCTGTTTAATGGTGACATTAACACACAGGACAGACACTACAAAGTGATGCAGACAGGTTGAGGTTATTTTTGTCGTACATGTTGGCGAAGATGAAGTGAGGGATGGCAAAGGCAGGACACGGCACAAAAAGTCTGCAGAAAAAGCTGCGTGACAGGTTATGTTTGAGAAAAATGTTCGAGACAAAGTGACCACATCGTCAGTGAAGGTGAAGTGTGTGTTCACATCGATACTGAATGTCTTCAGATGCATCATCCGTGTTAATGATTGAATGGAAGGCAGTTTGAGGGCAGTAGGCGTTATGCATGATGACCATGTGACAATGAGAAAGCAGCCACTGTTATTTTGTTCTCAGGTCACATGATGAATATGTGTTGAACACATCCACTCGCTCTGTGGGGTAGTCCAATCCAGAGGCCGGTAGATTTTTGTGGGCTGATATAATAACCATAGTTTATAGTAGGAGTAGGGAATTGCCAGTAGGGGACAAAATTGATCAACACTGAAAAGTAGAACTGCACAATTGATCAAAACACAACCAATATTGGTCTCAATTGACACAATATTCTCCTGAGAGTTAAACCCAGGAAAGTAAAGGTTGGGCTTTTTTTTTTTTTTTTTTTTTCCATAAAACAATTGTCTTGATTGAAACTGCCTAATACTATAGTTGTGGGGGTTTTTTGGATCCTTTTTTTTGGTAAACAGCGTTTTTGGTTTTTAAGTAAAGCTGTGGAACTATGTGAATGCGTTATTAAAAATACATGTAAAAAATACAATATGACTGTTGTTAAATTGCACAGTCCAATTTAAAAACAAGCATGTCTGATGTTATATTTGAACTGAGCCGCTAATCCAAAATACTGAATAAAAAAAATTAAATAAAGACATTTATATGGGTTGCTGCTCAAATCATTGAAAAATAAAGCTTGATATGCGAATATTAAAATAGTCAGAAAATGTAGGTAAGATTTCTTTTGTTTTCTCAGATATAATTTCCCATAAACTCCCTAATTTCAGTTTAAAAGCCTCATATAGGCCATCAGCCGCTGTGGGCTGGTATGTAAAGCATCCTGTCAGTGCTGATTAATGGGTCCATCATTAGTCCAGTCATCTCCTGTCCCTGTTTGTGCATGAGCTCATCGTGGTATTATCTGGACTTTGTATTAGGGAGCCAACAGGATACTATCCGGTTCAACTTACCTGGACACCATCCACCGGTGTGTGTGATTATACATTCCTATGCTCCACCTCACATGAGAAAAGGGTCTAGTCTTTACAGTTACACCTGGTAATAGAATGGATCTTTGTTTTTTTTAGAGCTAACCTGCACTGCTATCTGATCTCACTGAGTAAGCTGGTTAGCTGAGCAGTCTCATTTTGCCGACCAGGGCAATCAATTCTTTTTGAAGTCGAGTATTCTACTGAATATTTCAGTGACTAATTGAGTAATTGAAGTTTTGGTTTTGTTGGGTGTTTTTGCATTTTTAAACAATAATATTGTAGCTGCCGGTGGCTCTGAAGAGGGGCAGTTTAGAAGAAATGGGCATTTCTGACTTTGCATCACTACCTGACATGATGGAGTTAGAGCTGCATGATTATGGCCAAAAATAAAATCCAGATTTATTTCTTCTAAAAATTTAATTTTCAGTTTTGATTTTGAGTAAAACTACAGAAGACCACAGAATTCAGAGGTACACACATATCCATGGATGGACTGGAGGGCATAAATCGCAAGAGCAGGTGTGTGTGTGTGTGTGTGTGTGTGTGGGGGGGGTGCTGCTACCATACCTTATGACTAGTACACACACAGACGTCAGCAGGTGGGTTTGTGATGGGCCCACAGAAGTTATACCGATGTAAGTCAGTGACAGGCATCAGGTGTGTGTGGACTACGGAATATGGCTGATTATGAATGTAATCATAGCTGAGCAACAGACGTGGACAGCTGTGTGCCAAACGTGGAGTCTGACCATGAGTCGGGGCTCAGTTTCGTGATGCTATCACAGATTTAAGGTCCATGGTCATTACATGGAGGAAGAGGCTACAGCAGCCTGGAGACACGAGAGATAAAATCGATATGACAATTACCCTGTTTTAACAATTGTCCTAATTAAAAAAAAAAAAAAATCTGATTTTCATTTAAAATTGATTAATCGCACAGCCCTAGATGGAGTAGAGATGTAATGATTAGAGATTTTGTGCTACAGTGATTGTCAGAGAAATAATTGCAGTTTCACGATTACTACGATTAGTTTGTGCACATTTATTTCACAACAGTACTTATTAAGGGCTGTCATTTTTTATTCAAACTTCGAACATGAGGTGAAAAGTGAGCAAAGTCAAATTGTAATTTCCGGTTGGAATGTCGGCTGTAGTCTCTATGGGTGCATTGGACTATTTGATGCAGTTTTCCTTGTGACCAGAGTGTGTTTACTGCATCAGTTCACCCTCCTGAAGCTTGTATGACAGTCTGAACTGTTAGAGAAGAATGATCTTACTTTACCAAAGTTGTGCAGCCAGATTGTTGTGAATGGGTTGGACAATGGTAACCTGAAGCTGCATAAATGACAGTAGTGAACGCAAACTCTATGGAAACAAAAGTGAGCCAGCATCAAAAATATATTTACTGTCAAGACAATTCAGAAATACCCCCCATACACACACATACTGTAGCAAACCTTTGCCGGGCAAAATTCGCTGTGCACTTTGTCGTGTCTGAACATAACGTTATTCTGCAACAACATGCATGTGGGCCGGACTCATTTGCCGAAGCAGGGGAGGAATGTGCCCATCCTGGGTACCAAGCACCAGGACCAGGCAGTGAACAGCGGTCCGAGCCGGAGCAGCTTTAGGAAATTAATAATTAAACAAATACTCAAGGCAAAACAATGATCAGAGGACCTTTTTTTTTTTTTGTTTGTTTTTTTTTACTTGAGTACTTGCAGCTCTATCTCCAACAGACAAGATACTTCCCAGGTCAAGGTGCTATTTGTCAAAGAACTTGTGTGTTGAATGGTTTTTTGAATATTATTGGGTTTATTTAGTGGGTTTTTTTTTGGGTTTTTTTTGTTTTTTTGATACGATTGACTGAAGATCTAGCAAGTGAATGTTAAAAGGAAGTTATATATTAAGCTAACAGGAAATAATTGTGGTTGGATGTTTTGTTAAATGGTTTTTGTGTCTGTAGTCTCACATGACAAAATGTAACCCTCCATATCATATTGTCGGGATTTCTCATCTTAACTATCTCTACTGTTGACAGATACAGTAATTACTTGGTCTGATGCAACTTTTTCTCATGTAAATTATAAAGTTGGTGTTTAAAGACTGGCTTCGTTAAGCAGATGGATGGTTTAGAGTTGGCAGGGTTTGGTATGAGGCTCTTATCTGCGTCCAGCAGGATGTCACTGTAAAGTCATGTGATGTCACACCTGCTCAATGAACTCACTATCATCTTTGTGAACTGTTCTAACCTTGAACACATACTGATGTCTTAATACACATATGCTGGATGACTTTACAAAGTCTAACATAAGCAAAGAATACCAGCCTGTTTATCAGTAACAAGCATCTCTCTTGGACTGTGACTCAGCACATGAACTTGTAAGTGTGAAGCATTTATTTCCTTCTTCTGGTTGTGTACATGTTTGAAGGTGTGTCAGGAACATGTGGTGCTCTCTGTTTTTATATGTTGGCATCTTGTATTAAAATCAAGAACATGTGTACCCTGTGTAGTTTCAGGCGAGCCTGTGTGTCACTGATAAGCCTGTGTGTTCCCACATGTCTGTCTTTTATCTAGGGCCTTGCCCAGCTGGAGATCCTATGTAAGCAGTTGTACGAGACTACCGACACCGCCGTCCGACACCAGGCAGAGAAAGCTCTGGTAGAGTTCACCAACAGCCCCGATTGTCTCAGCAAATGTCAGCTACTGCTGGAGCGAGGCAGTGTAAGTATTGACTGTTATAAAACAACACATACCGGTACTGTCCTGCTGAGCAAACGTCCTTCTGCAGGCACCTAGTATCAGACATTGTCTTAATTGAAACTCAGTGTGTGCATGAAGCATGCATAAGAGAAGGATTTCAAGAGGACGGTGTCTCCTCGGATTGGAGTTTAAAAAGTATATGCAGCAACAGTGCACTGACTCGTTTCACCCAAGGAGCAGCAGCTCTGGAAACTTCCATGGGTACCTGCCATTAGCACTAAGCTCTGGGTATATTCTTGTAATGCACCGATTAGAATATACTCTATAGTAGGCTTTACTTCAGAATTGTTTTCTTCAGTTTGTAAAACAAAATGGAACCAAAAATACATGTGAATGTACTAAATTGTTATTCATATATACACTTACATAATACAAATGTATAATATGCATTTTATTTTAATTAATGTGTAAAAGGTAGACCTAGTTGTAGTTTGCATTGTCCAGTCAGATCCAGAGGACAAGCTCAGGCAGGTTGGACTCAGTCGAACTGTCTGAACCAACATTTATCATTAAGACAAGTCATGTCATTAAAAACTGCCCTACGTCAGCAACCTGTGCAGGCAGTGTCACGGTGCACCACAGCATGACAATTTGAGGAATCCAATATTGTATTTGTAATAAACAGACTAAAGACCCGCTAATATCCAGCGACTGTAAGTGATGCAATGACAAGCTAAAGCCTGCAACACAAAAGAGAATCACATTTCAGCACAAAGGGAGGGGTGACGTACATGTTTGTTTACTACAACTTTGTACGCTTGTTTATTTATTTATTTATTTTTAGGTAACATAAAAGGTTAAAATGGCACCAATATGGCAAAGTGGCCACTGTGAAGGTAGCAAGAGATGAGCTGAATAATCCTTCTGACTTAATATTCAGCAGCTCAGTGGTTAGCACTGTTACCAAACAGTAGATGCATAGTTTGTTCATGTTTGTCTCCAGGGCTTCTGTCTGGAGCCATTAGAACTAGTATACTAATAGAATTAGTATGCTAGGTTGATTCTTTGGTGTTCATGGTATGTACTTGGATGGGTTAAAGGCAGATATTGAATTTCCCTTCTGGAACAATAAAAGCCAGCATATACCCATTTACTTACATAAACAGTGCAGAACGAATGTGATGGTAAACCGTTAGTATTGCATAGCCAGACTTGTCTTGACAGTAAAGATGATGCTGCTTTGCTTCTGCTTCTTCTGCCCATTATTTAGTGTTGATGAACCATTGACAGACAAGCATAGGGGTGCATTGCTGCCATCACATGGACTGGAGTCACTGTGCTCTCAGTCACTGGGCTTTGGTAGTCTCCTGTCTTCACCTGTGCTAAGTGGAAGTGCAACACCTAGTAGTAGGGCTGCACGATTTTGGCCTAAAATAAAATCCCGATTTTTTTTTTTTTTTTCCCTCTAAAAACTCTATTTTGATTTCAGTTTTTGGGTTTACAGAACAGAAAGAGATTTCATCAGAGGTACGCACAGATCCGCGGACCGGGGAAGGGGGAGGGTGCGCAGGGTGCGCTACCGGACCTAATGACTCGTACACACAGACTTGTCACAAGTGGTTCTGTGATGGGCTGCAGAAGTTCTACCAATGTAAGTCAGTGACAGGCATCAGTCGTGTGTGTATGGACCAGATGAGTGAGAGAATCATAGGCGGCTGCGAGACACAGACATGTCTGACACGGATCATCCGAGGCTCGCCCAGTTATGAGCCGGAGCTCTGATGTGTGCTGGACGCACAGTCCAACTATGTAGTATCCGTGATGCCGTCACAGATTTAAGGTCCGTGGTCATTACATGGAATTTTGTGAAAGACCGCAGTGACAGTTAGGAGGAAGTGCCTACGGTAACCCAGAGAGTGGAGGCAGACGAGCGGCTCAGTGACACAAGAGAGATAAAATTGATTTGACGATTACCGTTTAAAAATCTTTCTAATTAAAAAAATCGGATTGCGCTTTAAAATCAATTAATCGTGCAGCCCTACCTAGTAGAGACATGTAGTTATCAGTCCAGTCTGCTGTTCAGCTTCATGTCAAACCAATTTGACCCAGTCCTGATGTGTTCCAGTACCTAAAACAGCTTGACTTCATATATATATATATGTGTATATATGAATATTTATGCTACAGGCATATAGGAGAAAGATAAAACAACTAAATTAATTGACTATATTTTTCACATCATTATCACAATATGTTCCATTGTGTGTCTGCTAAAGTTCAAACAGAAGTAAGCAGAAGCAGAGTGTGGACTCCTCACACACAGAGCAGTAGCTCTGTGCAGTGTCATCAGTGTTTAGGCTCCAGATAATTCTAAAGTCAGCTTGAACTTCATTGTAGTGTCACTCTGTTTCCCTGTGGAGGCTCCTCAACCAAAAGGCATCAAGCAGTTGAAAGTACTTCAAAAAATACTTGCACTGTTTATAGGGAGTCCTGCCATAAATGCCAGCACTGTTCACATCACGTGGATTGGTCTGTCAAATAAGATCTACATCACTGACAGATCAAATGGAGACCTGCTGTGTTTTTACATAAATTACATCTATCTTTTGATAAATTTTTTTTCTGTTTTAAAAATTCTTGCTACTTCTATAAACATTTGCAACTGATGTGATGAAGAATGTGAACTGCTCCAATCTTTTTCAGTTTTAAAATAGTAGCACAATGCACATCCCTTTTTTAA
>JAPTGZ010000005.1:42494289-42512751 GCA_029814645.1 Fowleria isostigma
GGTCTCCCCTGTCCTCTCCTCTCTGGTCCGTGTGGGTGTGGGCGGGGCTACCTGCGCTTCACTGAGCTGTGTGTTTGTGGGAGGGAGGGGCCAGGTAGCCGGGCAGTGGCTCCATACAGCGAAAAAGTCATGCATAAAGACTGTTGTGATTGGGCGGAGATTTGCACTCTCCGAGTACTTTTCTAGTTACTTATTGTTTTAAGAAATGGCAGCTACGATTTATCTGAGAGCCAGATGCAGTCATCAAAAGAGCCATAGGTTCCCGACCCCTGTTCTACAACACTGATTCACCAGTAAAACCCATGGAGTTGGATCAACGACAGTGGATGGAGACACTGAGTTTATATTAAATTAATGATAGATTTTGCTGTAAAAAGTCACTTTTTCTTCAGGTTTCTGTGTTTTTGATTTAATAATCCTCAATTTTATACAAAAATTGTATGAATATCTACATGATTAGTAAATTAAATGTTGGAAAACGCCTGATTTTCACTGAAAAAACACAAAATATAGAAAATGATTTTACAATAAATAGCAATAAACCACTTAAGAATGGTTAAATATAGAGAAATATTTATTTGGGAAGTGACACATATGTCACACTGGGTCCTTATGGGTTAATTTGTTATATCTATAACTAGTTATGTCACGACATTTGCATATATAAGGTCAAGACTTCCGTTGAATATTTCTCTGAGCAGGTCATTATTGTTTGTCAGCAGCAGCAGTTGAATGTCCAAACTTTGAGCCCATTATCTAAAATATTTAGTTAAGTAGCTGGGATAGGCTCCATGCAACCCCCATGACCCTAGTGAGAATAAAGCGGGTTCAGAAAATGAATGAAAGAATGAATGGGACAGAGCAGCATGGTCAACAACCTGGAGGGGGTGGGATGTTAAGTGGCTCATTTGCATTTAAAGGGCCAGTACTCAAAACAACTTTTCTTGTGTCATTACTCAGAAATAGGGTTGAAGATGGACCTGTGGAGTTGAATTAATAAAGAATTCAGACCCAAGCATAGCATTTACAGTTTTATGTAGAGCACAGGGAAATGTTTTAAGATTTATAATTCTCTTTAAAAATGCAAAACACAACTCCTTTAAATGGAATTATTTACTGTTGTTGCAGATTTCATGATGCGATATAGACAAAATAGAGCAAAATCTGAGCACAGCTTTACTACTGGGAACCATCTGAAAAATCTTTAGAGGCGACCTGAAAACACCTGAGAGTACTTGTTAATAACCTACCAATGTCCTAAAACAGTTGAGAAATATTTCCTAAAACTAGTCCAAAATTATCATCACATAGCACATAAAAAAAAAAGATTAGACCATCAAAAGTCACTAAAAACAATAATTATGCAATCAAGTACTGACTCCTGTGTATCATGTGACTAAAACAGACAGAAAAGAAAACATGGAATGTCTAAAAGAATTGCTTTTGTCAGTACAATGCCATAGATATTGATGTAAGAACCTATATGATTTTGGTTATCATTGAAAAAAACATAGAAAATGGATAAATATCAACTTTTAAATTAAACTACTATGAGCTATTTTTGTTGTTATCATTATATTTGTCCAAACAAATGTACCTTTAGTCATACCAGGCATTAAAATGAACAAGAAATTGAAGAAAACAGGGTGGTCAAATAATTTTTTTCACGACTGTAGTTTAACCCTATTATTTCACTATTGCACACCTTTGAAATCACCTGAAAAAGCTTCAGAAACAACCACAAACACTTCAGGAATTTAATTGTCCACTGTACATGGAGTGCATAAGCTCAAGATAAACTAAAATTAAATAAAATCTGTCCAAAATGAGTATTTTCAGAGCACTATCATATGGTTTTAGTTGTAGGGGGTTAGATATTTTGTCTCTCTCAACTAGAGCCTATCTATAACTGTGTATTGAATTGATGAATAAATTAACCATGACATTTTATGAAGTAGAGTTTATTCAAATAAGGTTCTCTCATGTTCCTCATGTTAAAGAACAGAAGAGGTGCTTCACCTATACTAGTCTTCAGAATCTGTCCTGTCCATGTGATCATCAGTTACAGTACTTAAAAATAAAAGTTTTAGGAAAAAAAACATGATTAGACCACCCTTGTTTTCTTCATTTTAATGCCTGGTACAACTAAAGATACATTTGAACAAATATAATGATAACAACAAATATCTCATACGAGTTTCATTTCAGAGCTGATATCAATCCATTTTATATCGTTTTCTTGATAATAACAAAAATCACATCAGTTCTTACATCAATATCTGTGACATTGTACTGACAAAAACAGTGCTTTTAGACATTCCATGTTTTCTTTTCTGCCTGTTTTAGTCACATGATACACACAGGAGTTAGTACTTGATTGCATAATCATTGTTCTTTATGACTTTTGATGGTCTAATAATTTTTTCTGCCTCTTTATCCTCATTGAAGTATGTTCATCAGAGTTTGTACTTTTTTCATTTGGTGCAAAATATGGTGGCATACAGCAGAAATAAATATATATCAAATTGGAAGAGAATATCTGGAGAGCTGAAGGAAACAGTGTAGCTGCTTGAAGTTATTTTTAACTATTAATTATGAAGCAGAAATCTCTGCTATGGTAGATGCAGGGAAGGGATTTCCCCCCCCTCCTTTCTCCTCCATTTCTTTTTTTCTATTACTGTTTCTGTTATGGCTGGAGATGTGTAGTTTGTGTACACATGTAAAATGGTTAAGAAAATTTCAATTAAAAAAGATTCCTTCAAAAATTATTTCTAAGTTCATCAACATTTTTGGCTTCACATTCATTTAACTTCTTTATTAAGTGAAGCTAAAATATATGCACCAATTCCATTATGTTTGAAAATTTTTAACACTTGTTTACCATGGAAAAATGTGAGAAATTACACATAAAACTGCCATAAAACTGCACCATACATATCCTATATTCATGGCTGTTCTGTTAACTCTATATTTATAATTAAGCACCTAGAGAATTTATTTCATATAAAGTGACAATATTTCACTTTTTGGGTCATCTTTCAGGGTTAATCGATTTATAAATTGACAATATCAATATGTTTAAGGTTTTAGTTAAAGAATGTGAAGGGAGTTCGGTTGAAACGTTTTAGATATTGTCAGAAATATCTAATAATTAGTAATGAACTGTCTTGTACTTTGTGCCATTTATTTGAGTAGCAAAGGTTTACAGGCAAAATGAGTTAAACTAATAGGGGATAGGTTGGGTTTTTTTAGTGCTTGACTGTGATTATTTTTAGTATTTTAATTTCTTTTACTCACCTCACTTTTCCTTTGATAATTTACTAGCTTTCACACCTTCCCCACTTCTGTTTTATGCCCCACACACACACACACACACACACACACACACACACACACACACACACACACACACACACACATCAGGAATTTTCTTTGCGATAAACGATGTATTTGTGTGATGATGGTGCATCTGTTGGACTGAAACACCCCCGTGGCTTCTTTACCTCTTTTGTCTCACTGTGACAAACTTAAACTGTGGAAATACCTCATCAGTGGCTCCACTGTGAACTGCAGGTATTATGGAGGGGTTGTGTTGCTAAGAAACATATGGGCCTACACATAAAAGAGACGAGCTGGCAATCTTTCAATGCCACCCTCTCCCACTGGATGAAGTAGCACAAAGCAACACCTCCTACGCTGGCCTTTGATTGGCAGCCGTGTGGTTCGAGAGACTGCTTCACCGTCCTTGAGCACTGAAAGCAGGATCCGCATTCACCAGACACACAAGTACCATTACTTATCTCTTTTTTTTTATTTGAATGGAGTGAAACATCTACATAAATGAGAGGCCTCGCAATACATGTACTCGACAAAAAGTTCTCTTTTTTTGTTTTCAATTTCAGCTGTAAAGAAAAAAAAAAACTTTATTTTTAAACCATTTCTGTACATTCTGTGAGATATGTTCTGAGACCTGAACAGAAGTCAGAAATGAGACCTCGCTCCCACCCTGATCCCTGTAGAGTCTATCCATCCCCTGAAACAAAAAAAAAAAAACCCACCCAGGTCCCAGATATCATTGAACACACACCTGAAATACACCTCAAGTAACTGTCTCCTGCTCTGCTTCTCTTTTTGTTTTTAAGGATAATTCTGGTTCAGTACAACTGAAGATCTGACAATCCTTTCTTTTGGTTATGATAACTTTGTACTGACTACAGTAAATGCTAAGATGTGGGAATGTGTTGATATTGGGAACATATGAAACGTAAGCAGTCAAAAATCAGAGCAGACGCAATGTTTAACCAGATGATCTAACTGACAGGCCGCTGAAATGTTAGAACTAACGCATCACTGCAGACCTAAACTGTGTGTGCTAAGGCAGTCACTGATTTTACTCAGAAGAAATCGAACACAATCTCTGTAGCTCAACCTTGAACTAGCGTAAGACTGCTGCAGCTTCACTGACGAGCAAACAGGTGACTTCAGATTTGTTGCCATGGGAACATGACTGTAAGGCAGCTGAATTTTTATAAGGCAGCAAACAGTCCAACCTTTTAGCACGCCGTTCCATCTACGATGTTGTATCCAAAATGTCTCTCAGATGGTCTGGCATCGTGTTTATCAAGTAGCACTGTTCATTCATTTCTGCGAGGAAATATTCCAACAACAATCTGATTATCTGACTGCTTACACGTCATACCAAACCAGACGTGGCAATGTCAACACCTCCCCAGAAATCAACCGGACTGAAAAATACAATGTCACCATTTCAATGTGCTAAAACTAAACCAAAAAAAAAAAACAACAGAAAAAACAAAAACCATAAAAGCTGAAAAAAGGTCCATTAAATAACTTTTTCTATCTTTTAACCACATTTCCCAGTCTTCCGGAGAAGATGAAGTGTGATCAGTTATTGCAACCATCACATGGCTGTTATTAAAAACCAAGGTCTTGGGTTCATTTTTTGGTAAAATTACTTTCATGGATAACTTACACCCATGAAATTAATCGTATTAAAGCAGAATGATCCTTTAACTCTTCGTTCTTGATTCCCCAAACTCGCACTTCTCTTTTCTGTCTCTTTCTCCCTCGTCCCTTTTCCCACTCTAGATAATTATGCCTAAATCTAGATTTTGTAAAAAAACAAACAAAAACAAAACAAAAAAAAAGGAAAAAAAAAACATCACATTGAAAAGAGGGAACAATTAAAATATACATATATAATATAAATGTCAATACTTGCTCCTGAGAGCTCAGTCACACTATCATTGGCATAAGAAAGGATGGATTTTATGCAATGGAGGTTTCAATTTATTCTCTCATTTCTAATCAAGTGCTTTCACTTGCTCTTTTGTGTGGGCATGAACACAGCGTAGGTACATTTGAATGAGTACACAGCGGCAGTTCTTCCCTCGCCAAGCACACTCAAAAGAGTTGATAAAAAGGTGTTGTCCCAAATACCAGCTTGTGATTATAAAATGGATTTGCCTTGATTCAATTGGGCAGTGATTGCCTTTAGCAAGTCCACGTAGCATGTACAATTGAGATTTTATCCTGTCATGGTTTGTTCAGGTTCAGTCTTAGACTATGATATTAGATCTTTATAGATGATAAAATAAATTAAGCGTGGTGAGAGTCGCTTGGACTGAGAAGTCGCTGAACTGCCTCTTCTCCTGCTCTTGATGGAGAAGGGTAGGGAGGAAGAGGAGGAGGAGGAGGAAAGAAAGGGAGGAAAGTAGAGAAGGGAAGGTGGTACAGACAGGGAGGAAAGAGGAGAGGTGAGGGAGGGAGGAAGAAGACAGGGGAGATGAGGGGGTGAGGGGGTGTCTAGGCCTGTGCGTTGGTGCCGTTCTTGTCGGGGGGGCCGGTGCTAGCTGGCAGGGTGTTGGGGGACGGAGGACCCTCTTGCTGCTTGCTGTCACGGCGGGGGGGCATCCTCTCATTGATCCGGTCCAGACCCCTAGCCTCTTCAAAGCTCTGGATCTTGTGCTGCGGGTTAAAGCCTTGAATGGCTGGAAAAACACAGAGCAGGAATTAGCGCGAGGACACGGCGGAGCATGGAAAGCACTGATAACAGCAGAGTCACACAACTACATTATAACACTATTTGGATCAAATATTTCACATCCAACTAACTTTACTGCATGAGGCAGAGTTTATGTTTCAGCCTGTCACACTTATTTATTATAAATCCTGTTTGGATAAAGCAGAAAATAACAGCAGACAAAGTAGACTAATCCACAGACATAAACACATCTCAATTAAGGGTTCTACTTTATGTCTCTACGTGTTACAGCTAGTGCAGTGTTTTTCAACCTTGGGGTCTCCTGAAATTCAAATGGGGTTGCCTGAAATGTCTAGTAATTCATTAGGGAAAAAAAAGACTAATAAACATTTTTTTTTTTAAATAATTTTGAGACTTTAATGACACTGTGGGTCTGTTTAATTTTCAAATATTCCTTGTGGTCAGTTTAAGATGCTGCAGCTCATTCATAATTCATACTTTGAGTTGTTGTTTGTTCAGTATTAATGTTCATCCTTGTAAATACAAGCTCCTGACTGTACATATCCTGACCCAGGAAAATAAAATCTACACCTGGCTTTTCTGCCTCCATGATAATACACAGGATGTCTCAAAAAAATTAACATCATTTAAGAAGTCCATATTAAAGTGACTACATGGCCAGGAGAAATGATACTTAATAGGATTCATTTTGGACATAAAACAGTTAATTCTACAAATTTCAAATTAAAAATTCTGGGGGATGGTAATTTCCATGTGTGTGCCGCTTGTGATGTTTCACATTCACATTCGACTGATTTTGGGAGTACTTCACTATACAAAACACCTTTTCTGTTGCAGTAAACAGCACATCTATTTCTGAAAGCAAAAAATACAAATTATTCCACTATTTTGAGCAAAAAGAGCAAACAAATTTTTAAAAAATTAGGTGATGAACTTAAGTCGAATTTTTTGGACACCCTGTACATTATATAGCCTAAATGTCATCTAAAATTAATGTTTATTTGCAACAAAGTATAGCAAACTACTACATGATCAAAAACAACTTAATTTTAGCAAAAACTGTCTCTGTTTTGAATGTCTGAGGTCACCAGAATTTTGATGTTAAAATGGGGTCACAAGCCAAAAAAGGTTGAGAACCACTGAGCTAGTGTTTTAGTTTACTGAATGAGTGACTAAACAAACACATACTAAGGTGACATTACACAACTAGCAGGGGTCTACAAGCTAGTTTTACCATTAGCCAACAGCACTGACACACTAAAAGAGGAACTAGTATCACAGATCCTGCCTAACTGGTGGCAAACAAAACCCAGCATTGTTTCAGCATAAGTATCAACGCTGCTTTAAATTCTGATCCTGTTAAACACAGCAGAACCAAGAGCATCAGTATCAAGGACAACACAACAGGTGAAATACTGGTTCAACCACCAGGAGAAACTTACTTCAAGAGAAGAATAGGACAGCATGGGGGGAAAAGAAACACATCTTAGTTTTTGTGCCACATGTCACACTCCTGTTATTTTGGAATATGTACGTACAGATGCAATGACTTTGAAAATACTACCAACACTGGCTGGTATGATTTTAACACTTCCCTGCTTCTTCAGCGTGTGTGCTTTTCTAGCATGTAGCCTGTACTAGCGCTACTCTATATTTAGGCTTCTCCGCCCTGTTGTCACCTTTCAGCAGCCTTGTTAGTGACTTGTCTCTTATCTGATATCATGTGTGCATACCACAGGCGGGGTAATAAGATCAAAATGACTGTGCGATTGTGTGGCTGATGAAAGCAAGCTAGCAGAAGGCTGCTACTTAATGTGAAGAACTCAAGTTTAGGGTTTAATCTCTACAGAAAATGTAAATTTAAATGTAAATCTATGGCTTTTGCTTAGCCTGAAACATCACAAATTCTTCAGTCTGGCCCTGGTCCCCTTAAAAACTTTCCACACGGACTGGTTCGTTCTGGGCCAGACGACCGTTTATCTGATATGGGGCGGGTCCGAAGGGGTTTGATACGATGAAAGGCTGCCCCTTCTTTGTACTGAAGCTAAATCTGATTTCACTGACAACGTTCAGAGTCAGATACGGCCGTAGAGCCTCCATAAAAAAAGAACAGCTACACTTAAAGCCTTAATTGAACAAAGATGTGTTGGCCGTCCGTCCTACAGGAGGGAGTCAACCTCCATGTTTTATTACTGTGATTGGATTGCACTTGGATGGATTTTGGTCTGTGCTGTTGATAATACTACAGAAAAAAAATAAACGGACAAGTCCTTGACTAGCATTCATTTCAGAGTGTGTATTGATTTTGGATACCAGGAGTTCTCAGTAACAAACTTTCATCTATTTTACAAGTTGGACCACATATTAATACAAGTCTGTTTTCTAATCAGATGAGTGATAATACGTAGTATTTGGATGTTCTAATGCAAGGGTCTCAAACATGCGGCCAAGGGCCATGACCAGCCCGCCACAGGGTTCTATCTGGCTGAATTAGTGAAATATAAAAATTACACTGACAATATTAACAATAAAGGACGTCAAAATAAGTTTAGTTCAGGTTCCACATATGAACCAATGTGATATACAGTCAAATAACATGTTAACCTAAAAAAAGAATGAAAACGTCAAATTTTCCTCTCTTGAAAAATTATGTAAAAATTGAAACAAAAATAGCATTACACTGAAAAATTTACAAACTATCCTTTCACAATAAAATGCAAATAAATACATAAACCAAAACAAACAACAACCTGAAATGTGCAATTTTAACCATATTATGCCTGTTACCACATGTTTTGTGTAACATTGTGTGAAATGTACATGTATAAATAATAAGTTGAAGCATAATATGGTCAAAATTGCAATAATTTTTCTAGTGAAATTACATTTTTTCAGGTTATTCACATTTTTTTTGTAAAATGTAAAATTTTCATATTCTAATGAAGGGTTTTTTGTAGTAACACAAAGGGAGAAACTTGGAGTTGTCATTTATAGGTTATCATGTCATTATTTTACTGGTCCAGCCCCCTTGAGATCAAATTGGGCTAAATGTGGCCCCTGAACCAAAATGAGCTTCAAACCCCTGCTCTAATGTTTTCACTGGTTAATATGTATTTATTGACTCCCTTTCCTGTTCCACTGTTTTTCTTTATAGTGGAGCAGTTCAGCAAAACATTGCTTTTTCGATCAGTTAACACATGAGGCTCTCTACACTAAAGTTCTTACAGAGATACAGTATTGTGACATTTTTACACAACTGAAATCACATTTTCAAGTCACCAGGTTATTCTTAAAAAACAAAGAAAAACAAGCACCAGAAGCATCCATAATCATTCACATACGATAGTTAACGTCACACACAGAGCTTCGATAAGAAACAGACAAAGAGATAAAGAGAAAGAAGATGACTTGCATACCTCGTGCCTCTTCTGCCTCTACGGTGGCTGTGTAAGCGTGAGTAGAAGTGCCATGCCCAAAACCAATGGAGAGAGAGTGGTAACGTTATATCAATGCATTCAGTCAGTCACGTTAACATTTTAGTGATAATGATCATACAACCCCTCCCTTACATCCTGAATGCTAGTGGTAACAAAGTCAGGGGGTTAGAGCAGTGGGCACACTGGAATAAACGGTTAAAGATGGAGTAATGATCAGCATTTATGAAGGTTTGTTAATGGAATAAATGTCTGGGAAAGTTTTCAACCCATGCTGCACTAAAAAGGTAAAGAAGTAGTTGAATATTTGACCTGTGATCTGTTTAAACAGTAAGAGAATCTCTCGCTAAACAGTCATGTATAACAAAAAGCTGCAACATGGTTCAGTCATGTCTGGTTTCTCTGACTAACAGATAACAAAAGATCATTTTTATATCACATAACAAAATTGAAACACAATGGTGAAGAAGCAATCAGTGATGAGATGACTAAACTCACTTGGCCAAAAACTGATGTACAGGGTTCCTACAGGCTTCTGCAAGTTAAATGTAAGTGTTTTTAAGACCTTCTTAAAACTACTTAGAATAGAATTTAATGCCCATTTCACAACCTATTTCACAGCCATACTGGGAAAAATGTGGGACTCCTAAAATTTAGAAAAACTTATGTCAACCAGGTGTGGAATGACCTTTTCTCCAACAAGAAATTATTTAACTTATAGTTCCTCATAGTTACTTTTTGCTTGCGAGTGATCCCTTAAAGTTAGTTTTTTCAGCTACTCATGTGTCAGGCAGGCTCAATGTTCTGTGATCATTTTTCAATGAAACATGCAAAGTTAGCGATAACTGGCTCCTAATTTTGATAGAAACTGTCCAATTAGAACAAGTGTAACTGAGTAGACTAACATTACTACAGTGGTGGAAAAAAATATTAGACTATCAAAAGTCACTAAAAACAATGGTTATGCAATCCAGTACTGACTCCTGTGTGTATCATGTGACTAAAACAGAAAAGAAAAAAACATGGAAGGCCTAAAAGCACTGTTTTTGTCAGTACAATGTCATAGATATTGATATAAGAACTGATGTGATTTTGGTTATTATCAAGAAAACCATGGAAAATGGATAGATATCAGCTCTGAAATTAAACTCTTATGAGCCATCTTTGTTATCATTATATTTGTCCAAATAAATGTACCTTTAGTTGTACCAGGCATTAAAATGAACAAGAAATTGAAGCAAACAAGGGTGGTCTACTATTTTTTTCCATGACTGTATTTAAACACAATACAGCCAATAAGTTTATGGTAACAGAGCTTAAGACCTACCATATTAAATTTAATACCTTTAAAAGACCATTTAAATGAATTAAATGCAGATTTGTAAATTCAGGACTTTTAAGACATTTTAAGACCCCGCGGGAACCCTGGATGCAGCATTAGTCAACACCATTAGATTTTTCATTGATCCACTGTATTGACATAATAACAGATGAACTGTTTTTTGGATGACTTTTACCTGAATGAACTTTAAACTACTGTAAAATCTAAAATTGTTGTATTAGACTGTTATGAGCGATGCGGATGTTCTGTATTTGATTTTTAGGAGCCCTTGTATAAATGTAATTGCACTCAAGCATCATGCAACAGCACTTTAGCATCACTAAATATCCTGTACTTGCTTTTCTGGTTATTGTCATTTAAGAGATGTAAGAGGACATGAGACTTCAGGTTCTACTCTTAACACTAAACGCTTAACAATTACTACAGATCATGCCTAGCTGGTGGTTAACAATATCATTAGTACAGTTTCAGCATTCAGGATTCACGCTTCTTTCATTTCTGACCTTGAACCGTTATGAGTCATATGGATATTCCTCTGTTACTACTGCTCTGCTCCATGTCACAACATGGAAGCTTAGAAAAGTGGTTTAACTTTTCTGTAACAGCGTAAAAATGCAGGTTGAAGTCTCTTCATCTTCTGAGGAGGTGTTGCAGATTTTTGAATTCTGGTGTTTTTTTTCCCCATGATTTTATTCCCTGTGCTTTTATGTATGTTATTTACTTCACTTAACAAGATTTGAAAATAAATAAATAAATAATACAAAAACTTTGCCTTTATAGGGCAGCATGTTGGAGGTCTGTGTTGTAGAAGACAAGGACACCACTTTACACTTACATTTCAGTCCGTGTGTGTGAGAGTGCGTGTGTTTACAAGGTGAGGTTGTTTATGAGAGGTTAGTCTTGAGTGTGCGTGCAGGCGAGGGAGTTAGTGTTAGCTGGATCTTGTGTTAGCATATGGTGGGATGATTGGCTGCGTTCACACTCACCGCTCTGCAGAGTCCGCCGACCTCCAGACAAAACTCCCAGAGGCAGCGTTCCAGTGGGGGTCAGCCCCTTCAGCTGTAACACACTCTCATTCTCCTCTCTGTGAAAACACACAACAGACGGACCTTATCTGCTGCTCACATTCAACCTAATCATGCACTTGTGACGCGAGGCTGGGAGACTCTGTTGAGTGTAAAGTAAATAAAAAGCAGAACTAATAAATATCCCGCAGCTTTGGCCACGTTAGCAACGATCGATACACAAAGCCCTACAATAATCAAGTGTGAAAGAAGAACTTCAGATAAGAACATCTGCAATGCTTTAGGCCTGAAAATAAGAAGAGCATTCATCATTAAAGGACAAATCATTCTGACACACTTCCACAGGATTAAAAGAGGACGCATGTAATTCAAGAAAAAAAAAGTCATTAGCCTTATACTAAAGTGGAGCAAGTCAAGAAAAAAAAAGATAAATGTAGAATAACCCAACTGTAGCTGATAATCTGGAACAGTATTTTCTCTTACTTGTACAAAAACCTTAAATGTATAGGTTTTGTAATAAAATGAGAAACAACGTACAGTATAAAACCAGTAGGAGTCCTATGAAAATGTATGTTTTTTGTCCCTCAATGTCACAGTGACCAATCATTCAGCACTAAATCCTCCGTTTCATGTTAAATTCAACTGAGCACTTGCTGAAATAAAATGCAAACAGTGAACACACCTGAGCACCGAGAAGACACGGGCCATCTTCCCAATAGCCCGGATCTTATTTCTGATCACCTCCTTTCTGACAGCTGGTGCTCCACCTGAAAACACATGGAAACAAACATAAGTGACATTGGAAGCAAAAAAAAGAACAAGAACCACTCATACCAGCTTCTATCAGACTCAATCCCAGCTGGCATACTGAGGCCATGTTCTGTTATGACATTTACTCCTCTGACTTCAATTAGGTTTAGGGTTACAGCCTTAAAATACGAGGGTCATACAGGTACTGGGAGGAGTTTGGACAATTTATGGTTCAGAAATAAAGAGCAGCACTAAAATGATAATGATAAAAAACAATGAATGCATTCAGTCAAATTTGAATATAATTTGGGCTACTAGGGGTGTATATTAATAGTGAACTATTGTATATGTTTATGTATATTTGTGTACCTATAATGAAATGTATATAAATATGTGGATGTTATGTTATTTCTGTTATTGTGAATTGAAACAACTTTGTACATAGAGTGCACAAGCTTGAAATAAACCAATAAATCAATCATATAGTTTACCAAAAAAAAGGGGGCAATAAAAAATAAATGTATATTTTTTGTATACACAGGTTTCCTACAGGTTCCCATGAGTTACATTTATGAGATCTTTTAAATACTACCTAAGAGTGTAGTTTTATGCCCATTTCACAACCTATTTCACAGCTTCACTGGTAAAAATTCATGAATCCTAGAATTTAGGAAAATTTATTTATTTACTCAAACGCCATTGTTCTAAGTCATTTCTCTTTTTTAAATTATTTTTTAGTCATTTCTCACCTGGGGCTGCAGATTCAGTGATAACCGATTCCTAATTTCAATATAAATTGTTGGGTTGGAACCAGTGGAATCGGCTAATGTTAGTTTCTTTGTAGTTTGGAGATTTAACAGACAACTTTAAACACGTTTACGGCAACATAATTTAAGACCTACAATATGAAACCGAATAGCTTTTAAATACTTTTTTAAGGTATTGAATGCAGATTTGTAAATTGAACACTTTTAAGACTTTTTAAGACCCTGTGGGAACCCTGATACAAAGTAGTAACACATGCCACTGTATTTATATCCCTATATGTAGACATTAACTGTAATTTATCTCTAATCTAGATATGGCTGATCATGCTAGTCATGTATAATACCAGCTAAAAAAATATAAGGCCCTTTTCCACCAAAATACCAGGAACTTTTATTACCAGGAGATTATTTACCTGGGTAAAAGTGTCCCTGGTAATCTGTGTGCTTTGCGTTTCCATCACATCCCAAAGTTCAGGGTAAGTTATTCAAATCATGCTGAAACCATATAGGGAAGTGCAAATAAATTGCCATACAGTGGCTTCATGGTGGGTGAATGGAATGCGAAATGCTGCAAGTGTAGTCCACCAATCAGTGTACTCCAGCACACAGCTCCGCCCCTCAAGAATTCCAGGTGATCTGAAAAGTACTACCTCCCGACCAGGAACTTCTTTGGCAACAGTTTGGAGCCAAGGGAAAGACTTTTACCTGGGTAATTTAGCGCACAGGGGTTTTTCAAAATTCCAGGTAATGCTCAAAGTTCCAGCAAAAGTTCCTGCAGTGGAAAAGGGCCTATTGATCATGGGAATTAGAGTTTTCTAAATACTAAAGTTGACATGTTATTTAGCTTCTATTAGCATGTGTGTAGTGAGTCCATTTCTAATACTTTAATGAAATGCTACGACATAAACTTGTCAACAAGAGATTATATGAAGTTGCAGAGGCTGGTGGATGGAGGTCATCCTGGATGTAAAATTGCTCTACAAAAAAAAAAAAAAACAACAAGTCCAAGCAGAGGTGTGACACACTGGGCTCTGTACAAATCACCAAATACCTGATATACCATGTCAACTACTGAGGCAGGATATTTTTAAGATCACCTTTTCTGCATGAAAAATGATAAGTGCAATTCTGATATTAACCTGTACCTTTAACATACAGTGGGTTCTCTTATATATGTGTAGCCAAACACCAAAATAGACCCAGTCATATCCATCTCCCAAATGTAGACACTATGTTTGGCGAAGCTGCATTTCAATTGGTTGGAAATCACTGCATGCATGACATTCACTTCACCGAAGACCAAACATGCACCGTTACGCTACTGATCTGCTGCAGAAATCAAACAGTATTCTACAAACACTCAGAGTGTGTGAGTGTATACTGTGGGGACAAAATAGCATAACCTAGCAACAGATTGGTGAGGTTTGGCTCTGGTACTCTGTCTGTGGATAAATGCTGCATTGTGCTCACAGCAGCCACAGAGATGAGACAGGAGGAAAGCATGTGATTGGCCAATACTTCACCATCCAAATAACAGAATGCACACAGTAATTATGGGCAAAAGAAAACACTTTATACCAACTTCCTCAATGCTTTCAGTTCTCTCTCTGGTCTTACTGTATTTGAGCCTAAATAGAAAAGGTGTTACATTACCGTATGTTGTACTTGAATCATTCTCTTAAGTTTACTATATCAGGGTGCTTGGGCTTCAAACAAATAAAAACTAGAAAAGCACTCGGAGAGCGCAGACCTCTGACAAGCATGATAGTCGTGTGAACCCCCCCCCCCCCAAAACACACAGCTCAGTGAAGCACAGGTAGCCCCGCCCACACCCACATGGAGGAGAGAGGAGAGACCATAACTACCACCATTCCAACCGAATTAGCGCATTTGGACAAGAGTAAAATGTCACATTACTGGTTGATTGTTCCTTGTGTCATTTCCATCATGTCCTGAAAATTTCATCAAAATCCATCCAGTAGTTTTTGCGTAAAGCTGCTAACAGACAGACAGATAAACGCCAGAAAAACATAACCTCCTTGGCAGAGGTAATTACAGACTTGACTTTTTTTTTTTTACTTTTCTACTTGCATGCCTACATTTTTGGTGAGATTGTACCTGTTGTGTGTAATAGAAAAGTTCATGTTAACAAATGTATTAATGAATTAATACATAATTCACAGTAAATTATATTTTACTGAGAGAAACACTTTCAAAACATATGAAAATCACAAAAGTGTATGGATATCACACAAACAAAACTTTCACTAGAATTATTCCAGTACCGACCAGTTAGTGAAATTCTATTAAGGTTTTTTTTTTGTTTGTTTGTATTTTTTTTTACATGCTTTTCTCAAGCTTTTTTTTTTACAAGATTGCCTTTGAGCACACTCTAAAATTCAACTATGTATTATGAAGTCTGTCACACAAAATTCCAGACTTTTCAAGGTCTGGAAAACAGCATTTCAAAATGCCATTGTTTGTAAGGCTTTCAAGAGCTGCACTAGCACCCTGTATATGTTTTTGTATTAATGTCATAATAATTAGGGCAGACACTGCATTGCATCCATTCATTTTATCAACATATTTTTTTTCTTCTGTTACTGTAAGGTGATTGCAGCTGCAGACATGAGCCCTTTTTGAGACTCTCTGTGGTGATACTATAACATCTAATCTTTCCTCGTGTAGAGTTGTGTTCATAGAAAAAAAAAATCACACCTAGCATACACACAAGTATAAAAAAGTGTGATAGAGTGTGAGGATTCAGTTGTATAAAAGCCTCAGATGTCCGTCACCAAGGGGAGCATTCAGCCCTCACATCTGCATAACCACATGACCATAATGTAACAGGAAAAGAGAGGTGACAAACTGTTCACTCCTACAGACCATACGTTTGAGTGTACCTCTGTATGCCTTTAACTTATATAAAAATGGTCGTAAAATAGTAACCCAGTAAGTTGTCAATCAAACATATGGACTGATTTGAAAAGTTTAAAGTAGGGGTCTCAAACATACGGCCCGGGGGCCAGATGAATTTGTGAAATGCAAAAATGAAACTGAAATTCAAACAATCAAGAATGTACAAACCAATATGATTTAAAGTGGGTCAGACCAGTAAAATACTATCATAATTACATTTACATAATGGCAAACATTTTTTTTCTCTTTGTTTTAGTGTAAAAAAGTAAAATTACATTAAGATGTAACATTTATAAACTATCCTTTCATAAAAAATGTGAATAACCTGAAACATCTTTTTTAAAAAGTGCATTTTTATCAATATTCTGCCTGTTATTAATGTTTTTTGTATTTGTAGATCCACTGTGATCTATAAGTTGTAATGAACATGTGTAAATGATTAACTGAGACATAATATTGCTGAAATTGCACATATTTTTCTTAAGAGATTTCAGGTTGTTCATGTTATTTACATTTTTAAAGAATAGTTTGTAGATGTAAACATTGTTATAATGTAATTTTACTTTTTTCACTGTTATTATTTTATTGGTTCGGCCCACTTCATGTCATATTGGGCTGAATGTGGCCCTTGAACTAACATGAGTTTGAGACCCCTGGTTTAAAGTTTTGCAGACATCTTTAGTACTGTATGTGGTTGTCGAGAGAGGGTTTGTTGCATCCTCTTACCCTCGCATGTGTCGTCTCCTTCTGACATGAGCTCATCATCAGAGCAGATGTTCAGCACATTCACAAGCATCTCTGTCACTGAAACACAAGAAGAGACCAATGTCAACATGCAGCTAATCAACAGGTATGAGAGGAGCTGGCAGAGGTACAGCTGCACAAACTGAAACACCGAGTACCCCAGAGTTAAACGTTCTAACCTGCTCCTGGTCTAAGATGGGACTACTGGCCCAACTGACTCCATGCAGCCAAATGATCAAGTCTGATTTGTATCAGGAAACAGTAACCTAATTATGTAACGCAATTATACCAAGAGCTGAGAACTGGTGATGACGTGTCTTCTCTGTTACTGTAGCTATGTCATATGATACATAACTCCTGTCTGTGTCACAAGATGGATATAGATGTTGTCTGGACCTCTGGTGGTCTATTTTAAGGTTTGGGTTAGGCTTTTGTTAGCTGCTTCAGGTGCCTCAAGATACTGTTTGGTAAAACATTTTCTTGAAATCCCCCCCCTCCCGCTGGACTGGCATTTGCACACTTTAAATCATTGCAACTTTTCTCATCCAGTAAATCAATTTTTTAGCATTATAAATTCAGACATCAATTCTGAAAACTGATTCACTGAGGAAATGGATTTAACACTATGGTAATATCTGTACTTTTTTGTGTACTAATGAGTTCAATCATTAAAATTTTCATGTGAAACTTAATGTTTATTAACTTAATGGTTTCAGGTAAAAAATTTCTCGAGAGAAGTGTGTAGCTTCTTCTCTTGTAGAGACAAACTCTGACAAAGCATGGGCAGCGTCATAAAGCATGTTAAACAGACCACAGCTTTGTTTTCATTTTAGCCATTACTTAATGTCAATCAACTGATCTGTTTGTCACTGTAGCAAGTAAAAATTAGAATGAATTAATGTTTCCTTATTACAGCTCCCCTACAACTATGAGTACTTTTCACTCTCCTTCCAGTGTTCAGCTGCTGAACACGTTGTACAGCTTACGAGTTATGTTGTACCTGTAGAGCTAATGTTCTAGAGCCTTAGTCTATCATTTATACACTGAAAACAACAAACATGTGAATGTTATGTGAATCCTTAGAGCCTAACTATTACATTTCATGACCTCTGAAGTGTCTGTGCAGCACTTGTCCAGTGTAACAGGTGCCAGCTCTGGTATGTTTTCTGGTATATTGTGTTAACTGCTGCACCCTGTTATTAAACAAAATAATATAAACGTTTAAATACAGACTAAGACAAGCTTTAAGCTGGTTAATTTATTACTTATTAAATATTTGCCATGTTGCAGGAGTCATTCCACAGTAAAACTCTCAAGCAGCAGGTTTCTGCAAGGTTTTACTCTGAAGCTGAAACTCACAATCCTCAGTACACAATCCTCAGTACACTTTCATATATATACATATATATATATACATATATACATATATACATATACATATACATATATATATACA
>JAPTGZ010000005.1:42601119-42618141 GCA_029814645.1 Fowleria isostigma
GTGTATATATATATATATATATATGTTTGTATTTGTGTGTGTGTGTGTGTGTGTGTGTGTGTGTGTGTGTGTGTGTGTGTGTGTGTGTGTGTGTGTGCGCGCATATCTCACTTTTTTTAGCTTTCATATGGTCAGAAAATAAAATATAGAAAAATATCTGCTTTCACGGAAAAATGTAAAATGCAAAGCATAACTTTATACCATATGGTGATGAATGACTCAGGAAAGGTTAAATGTAGAGAGAAAGTTGATTTTTGATGTTTTGATTGATAGAATAAATTTTGATTTAAATGTAGGTGAGGCACATATAAGCATTTGGATTCTGCCTAAGCCTATTTATTTCTCAGAATTCACAGTTGGTCAACATAAAATTAGCCCCATTGTTTGTATTTTCTGTATTATGGACGAAGAATAAATACACCTAAACCTAAAACCTAAACCTAGAATTCATTTAGATGTCTCCACAAAAATAGCTTGAGGTCTACAAGGGTTAAAACAAACAACCACTAGTACGTGATTATCAGTGGAAAGATATGAAGTGATATTACAACATATCATAAATATCTCTTATTGCAAAAATTCTAAAAAAAAATTCTATTCAGCTTTAACATCATAAAATGATGAAGTGATGAAGGCCCACTCACAGACAGTAGATTTTTACACTGGCAAAAGTAATCTCTATTTCAGTATTATAAACGTTGTCATATATAAATATATAGCTATATATATATATATATATACATATATGTGTGTGTATGTATGTATCTGCTTGTTGTTTGTAATCCTAAATAGCCTAAATAAGTCACCACTTTTGCTTCTAAACACTCACAGCAGTATGCAGTTTTTTTCCAGACCGCAGAGCAAGAGACAGAATTTGCAGGAGATTGAAGCGTCAATATCCTGATGGTTGAACTCCTCCTCACACACAGCGGTGCTGTATAACAGAGCTTTGCATTGGCTGACAGGTATTGGCCATAAATAATCCAGGCTAACCACCATCAGCATGGCCTTTACCTCATTCCTATGACACCTCAGACATTGAACATGACATAATATGCTGTAATAAAACAAAACCTTCAGTTCATAAATTTGCATGATTTATGTGAAGGGTATAGAATGAATTTAGAGTCATAAATATGCAACAACATAAAAGCATTTCAGCTGCATAATTTTAATTTATTCTCATGTGATAGTGGGACTTAATTACTAATTGCTTCCTGTTTCTCTCTCCTCTCTGTGCTCATTAAGAAATGTGTGTTAATGAACTAAGCATTGCATGGCTTCCTTTAATTCAGTTTTTTTTTCCTTGAAATTTACAATAAATAGGGTGAAAAAGTGCATTTTCACATTTAACTATGGTATCAAGAGGCTGACTTAAATAGAGGCTGAATTTAAGCAGGGAGGTTAAAAACATATCCGCCTTGGGTGTAAATCTTCACCTGCAGCAGCAGCAGAGGGGCTTTAATAGCAAGATTATAATGGGGACATTCAGTCCACTCACATCATCATTCCACTCTGCCTTCTCTTTCTCCTTGCACACCTTCCCAGCTTTTGTACAAACAGATACCTGTCACGTATGAAGAATAGGACTGCTCCTTAACAAATGCCTCATTCTTGGCAGATTATTTACTTTTAATGGGCGGGGGGGATGAGAAAAGCACTTAATATGTGCTCACACGAGGCGTGATGTATGGGGTCATCGTAACACCGGTGGCATCGCCCTGAGTTGCTCCTTTGAAATAAATCTATCAGAGGCTATGGGGCTTTGCTTGGAGCTTTACTACAGTGTATGGTAGTGCAGAAATGTGCTCTACCTTATAGTTGACATCCCCGAGGAGTTGACTGTTTTGCTTCTTTTACCATTTAAGGGCCTCTCATGACAGCTTTGGTGGATGAAATATGCTGCCTCTTTTGGTGTAGCACATCCCTGACAAGACATATATGGAGGAGGCCACAAGGATTTAAATGGTGCCATTTATTTGCCATTTGGTATTATTAATATTCATGATCAATCATCTGCAATGAGGCACCATAGAGCCAACAGTGCTGTGTTTTATGATGGTTATTAATGGCAACCTAAGCGCTTATAATGACACGCCTTACTTCTTCCACTCATCCAGCTCTGAACTCTTAATGATCAAAAGTATTAATTCCCACAGTATTCCATTATTAATATCCTGGATGGAGATAAAAAGTAATATTAATGTAAGGCCAACATAAAGACAGAGTCATTATTTAAGTCCTGCCGTCGTTTGTCTTATTTAAATACCAAACCGATAAGGCTTTATTTTAATTTAAATAAAGACATTAATTTCTTTAATGCTGAGTAATCAAAGCAATATTTGGTGATATAACTGAAAAGCTTGTTAGATCGGTCATAAATCTTTGAAGAATTACCGGTTATGGATCACCCTTGATTACATTCTTATGATTTGTCTTTACTTGGCTTGAAAGGAAAAAAGTGTAACAAAGAAAAGAAAACTGACCCTATTCCCTTAAGTGTCTTTGTCACTATAAATTTTCTATCACATTAAGAGTAATTTGTCTGAGCTGCAGAGAAAATGTGTGAAGTTCTGCCTTTACTACAACATATCAAAATGTTTGTTTCTGTTGGTTTCTATATTTTGCTGCTCTGAACTTTACTTTGTGCAGAATTATCTTTAAAGAAATGACCTTTATGATTGAAGTGATGAAGAAAATATATCAGTTTTTCCTTTCTTTAAATATTCTAGTCACTGAAAACATGAATTATGTAGTTAAAAGTGAGGTGATACCTGTGTCTCTTTGGCTGACTGCTCTCCTCTGTGTTGTGAGGTTGCAATAAACAGAGTTTCATCAGGAGACTGAGGCAGCAGCACTTGTTGACAGAGAAGGGTTGGGGGGGGTCTCACTAGATTATGCAGCGGGGGCCGTGCACTCGGAAAATGAGAAAAGATGCCTCAGCCAACACACATCCAGCCACCTTCCGATCATCCTTTTAATAACCTGTAATATTATGGCAGGAGATTTGTGCTTGGCTGAACCTGATTGATGGGCTCTCCAATGAGACATTACAAGTGCAAGGTAGATTGACCAAACAACTAAACATACAAATTATTAAAAAAGGAGGGGTTACCCTCTGCACCCTGGGAGGAAAGTGAATAACCTTTAGTTAAGATGATACCATTTTCCAAGTGCAATTTATAGTCTATTGACTGGAGAAACTGTCTTTTCAGATATGCGGAAATTGTCCTACATTGCAGATGAGATCTGTTGCTTGACACCGGATTTGGGGGCCAGGGCGAGAGCAAATATCACATTAGCTGCCCGGGAGCTGGGGAGATGATATCAGACTGTGTTTTAGCTCTGGACAAACATAACTACATATCATCCAATCTCCCAAACACAACCTCATTCAGCTGACCACACAAACACACACTCTGTCTGCCACACACATGCAGAAAAACAACCACTTCGTCACAGTCAGACAATCCCACTGATTAGAAGAAGAAATCACGCTTTTTTGTAAGAGCCACTTTGAGTTTACACTCAAGTGGCGTTTCTCATTACCTCGCAGCCTGGGGATGTTTTGACAGGGAGGGATCCTTCACTTGCCACTCAAGTCTATCAATGTCAGCAACAGGGCTCAGTCTCACACCCATATATTTGGATTAAACAGTCACAGTCATTATAGCGAATGTTATTGACCTTTTAAGATACAACTTTAATAGCTTTTCTCTCCCCTCGCCATCTGTCTCCATGTGAAACATGAAGGGCTGCTGCGCTTATGAAGTCCCCCTCAGGGTTTGCCTGGAATTGGAATCAAATACTTTAGATCCCTTCTTCCTCGTAGGTAATGCTGCAGGCTTTGTGGCAGAGAAAGGAGAAATTAAAGGAAAAGCACACAATGAGAATGAGGAGCAGGCGATCAGGATTAGGAGACAGGACACTCATTTTCCAGTGGCCAGTCAAGCTAGACAAAGCCAAAGAGCGGGACTAAGACCACACCGGTGATTTAAGCTGTAGCACGATTTCTCCACTGATGAGGGAGGTACAGTATGTTAGTCTGCATGGCCAAGTGAGTAAGTGAATAAAAAAGAAAGCAGAGTGAAGAAAGACATGCTTTAAATGGTGAAATGTTTTTTCCATGATTCCTAATTTCAGACACAGTTTTACAGCTGTATCACTGTCTGGCTGCTCAATTAAAATGAACAGGGAATACAATATACAGTATACAATATACAATATACTAAACAGGGACTGGGAAGAAATCACACCGTTGACAGTGGCATCAAACTCACATGATATTCAATCTATTTAGCAGCATATGTAGGACTTTTAGGTTACATAAAATGCAAGACTAGTAATTGAACTTGCAGGGTTTTTTTTTTTTTTTCCAAAATTATAAAATGATTACATTGTTCATGTAACAGACAGAGCAGGCTAAATTTGGTAGCAGTTGTTAAACTTTTGTCAGGGGAAATGTGACTGGTTTACAGCATGTCTTGTCATATTAAAAAATGATAATTACAAGTGGGAAAAAAAAAGGATTCCGACTTGTAATTCCCTGTGATGAAATTAATGATTCACCTTCCAATTTTACAAGAAGTGTCAACAAGTCTGTGAAATTGATCTTGTGATTACTGACAGTTACAACTGAAAAATCCAATTAAAACTGCACAATTCTTCATTAAGATGGGGCTTATATAGTTTTTAGCTTTAGTCCATGCTACTGATATGTACGTATAAAGTTTTTATGTTCGCTGAGTTCTGACAAAGATGTAAGAATTAATGAGAAAAATAAATAGATATAGAAATAAAAAAAATATTATCCATGAAAATGGGCAATAGAATAAAAACGTGAAATATTTATTATAAGGACAAATTAATATAAGTTAAATTTCAGCATCATAAAATGGATTTTTTTTTAAATAACACTTTTACTGTTTTCTTCCTCTTTATTCTGTTTGATACTTTGAAGTTCCAGTGCAATAAAGTCCAACTGAAGAAAACATGTTAAGCGATGTTCCTGCTTTGGTGTGTTCTGGATGAGTGTTTGTAACAGGGGTGTGAGGTTAATATCCTGCCCTGTCTAAACTTCTATTTATCATCTCAGGTGCATTTAAGTGGTACAATATATGATGGACGATGACTCATATGTATTGACAATGGCCATTTGTAAATCACGGCACAGTACAGGGTCACAGCAGCTGCATCTTATTTAGACGTTGGCATCCCATAATCTGTTCTCTCACTTTATATAAGGGGAAGATAATGTGATATAACTTTTCTAAACTCGTAACCTTTTATCGCGGGCCCCTTTGCTCTTTCACCTGTCCAAATCACTCTTATTGTTTTTCTGCGCCGTGCTCGTACCTGCCCTGCCACAGCCATGTCCTGTTATTCACTGTCTCCAGCCATCAGCTTTTTCCAATCTCACCATCAGGGAAGTCACAGCTCTTTGTACAAGTGCCTTCAGTAATTGAATTTGCTGCAGAAATAGCGGCCTGGAAAATTTCATTTTCGCTCCCGACGTGTGTGTGTGTGTGTGTGTGTGTGTGTGTGTGTGTGTGTGTGTGTGTGTGTGTGTGTGTGTGTGTGTGTGTGTCTTTATGTGTGTGTCTACTGGATGCACAAGCAGGCTCTCCCCCGCCTTCCAAACTTATCTAGTCTCTCTTCCATTTCCTAGTCTCGATCATTCCCCACGCACACCCACTCCATTTTTGACTCTGCACCAACAGACTCTGTCCCTCTTCATCCCATCCCACCTCCCCTGCTTTCAACCCCTCTGTCCTCTCAACTGTCCCCTGGACCCGATACTCCATCTGCCTCTCATCCCTGCTTACCCCTCTCCCCCGACACATACACATCTGCCAGTCCTCCTCTCCAAAACCCTAACCACTGGTAATCTTTGTCAGCAGAGAAGGGGAGTGAGGAGGGGCACTTGAGGGCTTGTCACTGTGGCAATTTTCTTCTAAATACCTTCCACAAATAATGGTTTTCAGAATGAGCATTAACAGGGTTGATTACACGAAATGGCCCTTTTAATTTACAGCGGGATTCTATTGATCACAGGAGTGCAGATTAAAGCGTTCAATGAAGCCAGTGATGAGGTATTAACCAGCTCAAGCCCCCCAGGGGCCTGAGGGGATCGGGAGGCTGGGCCAGGGCTCTGCCTGTGTACAGTTATTCCCCCTGTAATGAAGTGCCTCTATGCAGCAGCATGGAGCACAGGCAGGAAAAATAGATTGAAGATGATGAGCTCTTCAAAGTCATTTCTTGCTCTCTCATTCCACCTCATGCCCGGTATCTCCTGGCCCATCGTCCCCGTTCCCTAAAATGCCACGGATTTACTTAGCTGGCCTGGGCCGATGCAATTTTTATGACCTTATTGCTTTTTTACCATGGTAATAGTTTTGAATCAATTTATCAATCTGCAGGAACCATCAGGCATGTTGCCCTCAAAGATCAAGTCCAGGTCATTCCATCATTGCACTCAGGTGCACTGAGATGGAAAGATAGGAGGGGGAGAAAGAGGCTCAGGCCCACGTAGCCCATCACTGGCATCGCACATATGAGAATGCTGCTCAAACAGCTTAGCAAACATGCTCTTACCAGTTTAACCTCTCATCCAAACCCCCCACAATCTTGCTGTCTTTAAAATCAGAGAAGGTGAGAGAGCGCTGAGATTTCTTATTATCTATTGCCTCGCAATGGAGACTTGGAGAACAGAATAGAGAGAAAGATAGCGAGAAGCACAGCCAGAATAAGAGCCTCTCCAATTTCACAAGTGTGTGTGCCAAAAGAGCAGTACTCTTAATCCTGCTCTGGCATTATGTGCTCTGCTAATCAAATGCTATTGGCTTAAATAAATTCCCATAAATCTAGAGAAATGAGCACCCAAGTTTGTTTTATATTTTCTAGATTGATTTCATGTTTAACTCATTTTCAAATCAATAACAAATTGAAAAGGACAATTTATTCTTGGGATTAATACGTTTAACTGAGCGTTACTGCCTTACTGTCCTTTGTTTGGCTTCGGCAAATGTCAATTAATGTTCCATATCCTCAGTGTGATCGGGCCTGAGAGCTTTCATTCAATTAGGCTGAATTATCTGAGGCACTGTCTACTGTACACCACATAATGCTAACCCAGTAATGTGATAATGGCAATATAGCTTTGTTTCACATAGCTGCACAGCTCCCAGGAGATGGCAGGATGTGAAATATTCTGGATGAAGTTTTATAGGACTGAGCTGAGGAAAATATGGATTTGTAGTTTTTCTTTATGATACTGCAAGTGCAAAAACTCATCATAAACATAATACAACCTCAAACTCTTTATAGTGTGATTAAGTATACATTTGTTTTAGGAACATGACTTTTAAAATGCAGTTGTGCATTTAGACACAATTATAAACATTCAGTTGAAACATGACTGACCACCCCTTTATTTACAACTCCACAAAAAAAAAATTTAATAGTGTTTTATTCCATGTTAATAGTTGCTGAAACATGCAGGTTCATATGTTTTAAACTGTGTCCTTAACAGAAATGTGTACAATAAATGTATATATTTGTGCATATTTCTGCCTACTTTTGATATTGCAAATACATATATATATATATATATACACATATATATGTATATATATATATATATATATTTAAAGTAACATAAGTTAGATTGTACCTCCTGCACTTGCTACATTTTTGTTTAACATTTCCAGAATGAGGGGCAGCTGGATCGTAGCATTCTCTGAAATGTATTGCAATGCAATTATAAAGACTTGAGCAACAACAAAACCAAGACAGCTTTTTCTATCTTTCCACTACAAGGATAAAATTTTCCTATATTAACATTAATATTCTCTGTAAAATAAGAAGTTATATTAATCAGGCATTTGGGTAATTTCTGGATTTAATGGTATTCCTGTAAAGCTGAGACACAGTGGTCCTATGAAATATTTCTTTTGAATGAATTTGATATAAAATTATTTCTTAATTAGTGCCATTGTTTTTGTATATTTACATTAAACATCTGCAAACAAATATCTAATGATTGAAGCTGCTTTAAATCTGACTCGATCAGTGAAGTCTGTGTTTTGTCTTGAAGGTGTGCGTCTGTGCACCCTGTCATTGTCTGAATGTGTGTATATGTGTGTTTGTGTTAGAGTTCATTTCTCAGACGCTGCAGGGGACTGTCCGCCACACAGGCTGCATAGAACAGCTCTATATTTAGTGTCCTGTGAAAGCCATCTGCCCTCCACTGTCTCTCTGGCCTTTCTGCTCCAGCACAAAGGGGCCATACGTCTCTGGAAGCCCCAGCACACATCTCAGCCTAATGAGCCTCTTTAAGGCTCTTTGAATTTCTAATGAATAACACTATGCAGGAAAATAAACACATTGCTATTGATCATGACATAAAGGTTTCAACTAATTTAATAAGCGGCCCCTGGCTCTCGCTGGAGTCTGGTAACCTTGCCCCTCCACCACAGGGTGCTGCTGGTGTCTGTCCTCTGGACTGTTACTGTAGCACTGCAGTGATGGGCTAAAAACACACACCAAAACCCACAGCTAAAGGAGTGGGTTCCATGTGGGAATGAGGCTGAGTGGAAATATTCCAGACAAAATAAACCCACAGGATGGGATCTCCTCTAGGAAACATTGGATATATAGTCAATATAAAGACGCTCTAAAACATACAGTAACTGAGAGGTCATAGGGCCACTGAAGGCCTTGGTTCAGGCTTCTCTCATTTGTCAAAATAACCATTAATTCAACTGTCTTTCAGCTGATGTTTCATGTTCCTAGTGATGCATATTGCTGCACTGATTAAGTATGACTGTACACATGAGTTTTGACTACAGCTCATGTTTTTTCAGCAAAAAGTATTTATGAATCCAAGTTTTACCTGTGATACATCACTACAGATTCAGTCATATTTATACATTTATCACTAGATAACTCAACATCAACTTAAATGCTAAATTTTTTTTGCATCATGTCAGTATTAAAATCCTGCATTGTGTGGTGAAAACATACAACACATTAATCTTTTTTTTTTTTTTTACCTCAATATTAGTTCTATTTTATTAACAGCATTTTCACTCTGCAAATATAAACATGTAGAAGTAACTCTTTTTGTGTACAGGTATATAGTGTGTTACTGAGTTAACTTACTGAAAAAATACATGCACTTTGCCTAGATTTGCTACTGCAAAGAACATAAACAACTGAAACAACAAAGTGAGGAAATGAACACTAAATTAAAATTTTTATAAAATGAGCTTCTGGCATTTTTTCTTTAACTTTCTTCGGTAACTTAAAACACTGGTTAAAATTAAGAAAAGAATGTGGTCCTAAATACAAAAAATAGGTATTTTTATGTTTTCATCATTTTTATCAGTTTAAAATAATTCTATGTACAAACATTCGGGGACATATTATTTCTTAAACTGAAAAACAAAAAAGATTTCCATTGTTAGAGGTAATAATATTTATTAATTGTTTTCTTTAACATATTTGGCATTTCATTTTTCCAGCAGAATTCTTTAAAGTCATAGACACTTGCTTATTGTATTAGTGTGTGGGACAAGTGACTGTAAATCACTGAGTAAATACAGTAATATTACATTTATCTGATTGTTAGTGATCGAGTACTGTCACCGACCTTGTGCACACACTCCGTCCTTCAAGTAGCAGCAGAGACACTTGTTTGACACAGACCCTGCGGAGGTTTAGTATCAAAGGCTGTCAGATATGATCCTCATTAGCTCGCCCACTGAATTCATCTCCTTCCTGTACCACCATAGGAGGCCATACTGATGCGCTTTCCTTATTCATTCCCTCCTAATATATTAAAATACTATGCAACCCGCTTAAGTAATAGATGAACGCAATCACACTCCAGGCATATGATTGATTATTTAATGACACTTTCTGGTAGTTTTTAACTCATCCTTTTCAGGCAGTTGTGTGTGAGGTCCCGTGGGTATTGAACATGGAGAACAGTAATGGGTTCATGAGGCCATATGTGATGAATATTTAAAAAGCAACTTACATGGAACTGTGTCAAGGGCATGGACTAAATTATTAGTTTAGCATCTGTTTCAGCTCAGACTATAAGTCTATAAACAAATCCATTTCTCATTGTCGTTTTGATTTTGAAAAGTGATTGTTTGCTCTTTTGCGAGTTTGCAGCCTGTAAATCACTCATCATAAATACCATGCATAATGCATCACTTCCCTTGTTTGCATGAAAACCCACAGTGATATGGGTTTTACAAAGAGGTCATTTAATTGAATGTTGCAGAAGTAAATAACGAAAGGATGAGGTCTGTGGTCATAGCTTTTCAAACCAGGATTACAATAGCCAATCAGGAGTCAGTGTCCAGTGTCCTCCTGTTGCCCTGACCTACAAAATTCCCAGAAAGAGGCTCTGTATTCTGGCCAATATTGGACTAATCCCCCCCTCTATCTCCCTGCTCTTGGAGGTCAGCCTTAAAAAATGCATTAAGCAAATAGCTAATTGAATTAAGGCTATAATAATATAGGGATATAGTGAGACAATTCTATTAACAAGATATAAATCATGTTGAGTGTGAGGTAAGTGTTTTTTAATTGATTGATGGAAACGGCGATCCATAGGTTTTCTGGAGACTAACAGCCATTTACCGTCTGCAGCAGAGTAAAAGAGGCAAAAAGGGAGAGATAAGAAAATTACGTTGGGCTGAGGAATAAATTATTCAGAAAAGATAATCATTTTGTGCTGACATTACTAATGTGAAGAAGCATTTAATCTCCCTCCTGTGGGATGGGGGACCTGGGTGAAGGTTTTTATAAAGATTAAAACTGCACCCAGAACGCGACACTGTTATTATCCACACTGCTGTCCTCTAATCAAGGGGAAGGCATGCTGTACACTGTATTCTGGGAGAGGTTACACGCAACCGCACATGTAATTTATACAAATACACTATTGACAAACATAAAAGCATTTACTATGAATGCACCCAACACAGGACAAAATGTACTTCAGGATGATTTATATTCAGCTGTGGTATGATACAAGAAATACATTTCTTAAAAAAAATAAAAATAAAAGTAGCAACAGGATAACAATGTCAACAAAAGGAAACATTAACAAAAATCCACCTGTAGAGACACTGTTCACTGCACAGGCTGAATACCACCCATTTTCTAGAGTTAACAAATGTGGTTGTAACATTTGTTAAATTTAAGTATATCACATTCATGGAGGAGTTTGAAATTAAAGGGAAATATATTCTTTTTAGTCAATGAACAGTTTTATCTTGCTAAAGTTTATAAATGTAGTGCATCACAATCCACAACAGCCCCTCATCCATTCAAAACAGCTTTAAATCTCTTCTTAAAACCCACCCATTCTCCTTCGATTTTTAACACTCTTGCAATGTTGACGTTTTTTTTTTCCCCGTTTTTATATTTTAACTTGTTTTAATTTATTGTTTTTATTGTTTCTTATTGCTTTTTGAATTTTATTTTTTTGTGCTTTTAATCTTCTGTACAGCACTTTGGCCCACTGTGGTTATTTTAAAGTGCTTTATAAATAAAGTTGGATTAGATTGAAAACAGACGCCAAGAACAAACAAGAGTTTGTGTGATAACTCATCTGTCTGTCTGTCAGCCAGCAGAACTGTACAGCAACTGCTCTGATTTTCATGAAAACCATTGGAAGGGTAGCATTAGGCCAAGGACAAACCCATGAAACCTCGGAGTAGATCCATAAAAAAAAGCCCAATTCAAAGCAAGATTCACAGACAAGATGAAAACTTGCATTTTCTTGCACTTTTCTGCAACATGTTTGAAACCTGCCAGTTCAAACCAATACAACTAAAAAAGATGTATATTACAGATATTGTGTGTGACACTCTTTTCTTCTTTTACCTTCAGTTGTATCTGCAGGTGTTCCAGGTGTTTTTGTTTTGAATATAATTTGTAGCATCTTTTACATTATTACTTTAATGATACTACTGAGGATAAAGATAGTGATACACTCCAGTTAGTACTGATGAAATGACAATAAACTAGTAATAATGATAACAACTGCAGTCTTTATTACATACAGACTGAAAACGAATGATTCATTATTGACCATGTCTCATACCAGACTCACAATACAAGCATGAATAACATAAAAAATGAGTTGTCTTCTTTTGCTAACAACAGCATGCTAAACAAGTTAGCATCTTACATTTTAGGTTTTTGCCGATCAAATGGACACTATATTGTGAGGGTAACTCCTCTAGTCCCAACGGTGAATGTCTCTCTGCTATTTCAACTGTTAGTTTAGAAAGGTGTAATTGTCTCCTTTAGAGTATCTCTCCGATATCACTCAAAATGCCAAGAATTGACAAACCAAAGCTTAAAGGTGTGGCAACAGTAGTTAAAGAGATAGAGGTTAGTGACGGATCAGTCATCAGTGCTAAAACAGTGGAGTTATAAAAGTCTTTATAAGATATGTTAGAAATATTTCAGGTATTTGAGATGTAACTCTTGTATTTACTGAACAAAGTGCAGTCTGTTGTTTTGTTTTTTTGAAGGTTTTTTTTTTGCATTTGCATTTGCAAACTGCAGTGTGCTTTTTTAATGAATAGTGTTTGTTATATTTTTTTGTTCATTTGTTAAGTTTTGCTCTGGAATTATTTTAAACTGTTTCATTGTAATTCCAGATTTGGTTCAAACTCAAACATATGAGTATGGATTGTATAGTTCCCATTCTGAGCAAAGGAAAAAAAGTTAAATTCTTCTATTAAGATATGCTTAAGGAGTCAGTGGACAAACAGAACAGTGTGGGTCAGGGGTCTTAAACGCATGTTAGTTCAGGGGTCACATTCAGCCCAATATGATCTGAAGTGAGCCAAACCAAAAAACTTATAATAGTAAAAAAACCCAAAACAAAACAAGTAAAATTACATCATAATAATGTTTAGATCTACAAACTATCCTTTAAAAATATGAATAACATAAATAACCTGGAATCTCATAAGAAAAATAAGTAAAATTTTAACAATATTCTGTCTCAGTTTATAATTTACACATGTTCGTTACAACCGACAGATCACAGTGGATCTACAAACACAAAAAAGCATTTAATTACAGGCAGAATATTAGTAAAAATGCATTTATTTTTTTAAGACATTTTAGGTTATTCGCATTTTGTGAAAAGATAGTTTATAACTGTCAACATCTTTATGTAATTTAATTTTTTTTACACTAAAACAAAAAGAAAATTTGTTTTCCATTATTTATAGGAAATTATGATAGTATTTTACCGGTCTGATATGGTCATATTAGTCTGTACATCCTGGATTGTTAGTATCTTGAGTCATTTTTGTATTTCATAAATTCATTCCCTGGGCCAGGTTGGACCCTTTAGCGGGCTGGATTTGGGCCCGGGGCCGTATGTTTGGGCCCCCTGGTGTGGGCTATTTCAGAAGCAGAGGGTTTGAGCTAAAACGGCCTGGTTAACTGAGAAGGTACATAACTGACACCATCATGTTCAGAGCATCAATGCCTGCATGTACACCTGCATAAAAGGTACATTATGCAGACATCTGTAGTCCCAGAAAAATATATATGGACTGGAAAATTATGCCATAACAAATTACCTGAAAATGTTTTTCCATTTGGATTTTTATTAAGAATATATCAACCCCTTATCATCACCATCTTCAAAGTCCTGATGAATTATGGGTTGATAAAATAAACTATAGAACCAATCGTGTATCTGCATCTTTACGACTACAATATATGCATTATTTGCAGCTGTGTTGTCTGTGATGAGAAAAACTGATCAAAACACGAACAGGAACGACAGAGTGAGACAGAAAAAAATCTCTGTGACAAAATTATGAGAGTTGCAAACTAAAATGACAAATGGGCAGTTGAGCAGGAAGTTAACAAGAGCGTGATCGGCGGGCCCCAGCGGGCAGCAGGCGGCCGCTGTTATCTCCCCCTCATGTTTATTACAGCCAGCCTCTTGTTGGGCCCCGGCTCTGTGCTGACATTGATCGACAGCTCCTATTAAGACCCTCTCTCCCTGGCAGCTGGCAGGAGCAGATACATTAAATAAAACAGTTATTACTTTTCATTGGCTCACCCGTAAAATATGGCTACTAAATAGTTGTTGCCATCAGATACAGTTTGATACAAGATTTTAATTTGAGAGACTGCTCTGTAACGCAGCCGCAATTGACACCAGGCTTTGTTTGGGGACAGTAATGATTGTGTACAATCGCGGGTATTGATGGTCTGTCTCCTCAGGGGCTTTGTTTGGCTTTTATATATGTCTCTGTGCTTGTCAGGGCTCCTGCTCCTGCCTCAGCCGGGATATTATCACACCCGCCTCTCCTTTCTTCCCCTCACATCTCCTCCTCCCCTTGTCTTCTCTCACTCACAGAGCATGTCTTCTTATCACAAGATGTCTCACTGAGGCCACCATTAGCTCTCATATGGCTACAAGATAAGACGCTGCTTATGTGTGGCCGCTGCGCTCACACAATGGAAAGACATGTCAGGCTAGAATATCTATCCATCCAGACTTTGAGTTACAACTATGAAATAGGCCCTAAACACTCATCTAATAATGATGTATTGGAAACAGGATTGTCCCATAACACCCATCTACGCACACACACACACTCGCAATCGCCCTCAGCCCAGGCCTCTGTCTCCGTGGTGACGGTGGGACATCTGCATGTTGGCTGGTGGCAAGGGCCCGTGTCACGTCCCCCCGCTTTGTGCGCTGCATATTAAAAGCTTTATGGAAGCAATTAAATGTGTGCTTAATGGCCAGGAGTTGGCAGAATGATTGTACAATTGAATTAGCAGTTATGATGGCCCACATTACAAGATGAAGTAAATGCAATTACCTCAGGCGTTTTCCCTCCTCTCCCGTCAGGTTTAGCAGCATGATGTGACTTAATTAGCTCTTGTCACATACACTTTCCTCCTGATCTAATTCTCTGACAGCTCAAAGTGGAGCTAAAGCAGAGATGCCCCCCCCCCCGTCTGCCTTCCCATTGATATTCTCCCATCCCTTTTTACACTGTGATGCATTGAAGCTGACTCATCCCAATAATAATGGCTGGACAAAGATGTTTCACCAGCAGGAATCCAGATTAATCAAAAGTGATTAGGTGGAGGCTTGTTTACAACAATGGGCTACTGGAAGTAGATGCTGAAAATAGAAAGAGTTTGGAAAAAATGTTTAAATGGGACTCAGAGCTGGCTGACACATGAATAAAATTAAATAGTCCAAGCTGCTCAGGCCCAGTGACCACTAGGGGGGCCCAAACAAGCCAATTAATGCTCTTCTCTGGTTTTTAGCAGTTTCACCTGCTTTCAGACTTGTCATACCCTAAGTATCACAGATCTGTAAGTCTTTCCTTGATTACGCACCTGAATCTCTGCCCTCACAGTGAACACTGTGAATGGTGTGCATTGTAAAAGTGGAGCTCCAGTAGCAGCAACAAAAAAAAAACCATGTTGACCAAGTGAAAACCAGTGGATTCTCTCTGTGTGGAAGTCCACTTCCCACGATGCACAGTGCAACAAATTTCTGGAAATGCCCAAGTTACCTGCTGGTTATGTTTGTAAACACTCGAACTTGTTTATGGTGGAATTTGTTTTGAAATTGTTCACCGAAAGGGAAAAGATTCAGGCGCGTAATCATGGAAAGACTTACAGATTTGTGATACTTAGGCAATGACTTGGGTTTTACAGATTTGATGAAAAATTGGTGACAAAAGTATCAACACTTAATGTCAACTCTTTCTCAGTCTCAACTGGTATGAGTTACAGGTCAAGTTTTCTTTCTTTGGTTTGGATTGAGATTTGACAAATGTAACCTGGTTCACTGTTCAGGGCATTAGATTTGTGACCTTTCTCTTGCAATATGACTGACAATTGAATGATATAAAGATATTAACTTTTATAGTCCGCACCATGTTGTAATGTTCTCCTACAGAAGGTCGTGGAGGTCCTCTGTTGGAGAACTGAGCCAATATATCATAGCAGTTTTCCTCTGTCAGGCCGTCGACAGTGATAAGTAGCCTTTGTATCCATACAAAATCTAAACCTATATGAAGCTGCCTGGTAAGGATTCAAACAGAGGTTAAATGAATCATACTTGATGTTCTCCCTTAAGTCTCTTTGGAGCCCTGCTGCACTCCCTCCTCTCTTACTGAAACAATTGATTAGTGCTGAGCTCTTAGGCATGGTCATTTGCCAGTGATAGAGGCTCAGCCAGTGTGAATGTGGTGTCCTTGCAGATTTAGTGGTCACTTCTCTCAACTTTGCCCATTAACCTGAGTGCAGCAGGCAGTTTGCCCCCTCCTCTGAGCACTGGAGGAACATTTATTACCCAGGGACACTCTAATGGATCCCAGTTAAGGTGTGTTAACAATTTTTCTATTGATTAATTGGAAGAGAATCATAGCCAGACTAACTTAGCCTTGAAGATTTAGTGGCTTTTAAGGTAGTAGCGATGAATATAATGCTTTAGAAAGAGCTTCTGTACATTATATATATGACACCTGCTACATTAAGCTACATTAAGGTTTAATACGTCTTCATTACTGGCACTTTGCCCAACCCTTCAAGGTTGAAATAGAGATCCACCTTTCATTATACCACCCATCATCGCTCTATGGAGAGATATCAAATAATAATGGAATTGTTGAAACAGTTCTGCCTGAGTTGTTAATGTTAATCGATGTATTAAATATTAAAGATTTCCATAACAGGACTTTGAACTGCTGCCACACTTCTCCCATCAGGACAATTCAAAATGCTGCAGCGAGCTAAACTCTTATCTCCCCTGTAATTAGGCAAAGTAGAGGATGATGACAACCTCCTGACCTCTGACCTGCTGCCACCACCACTGCTGCTGCTGCTGTAGCTGCCTGTCGCCAGAGGATGTGTCTGCTTAAACAAGGGGAACTCAAAGACACATTTCAACAGGTCATCATAAACTGACTGTAATCCTATGCAGCAGGG
>JAPTGZ010000005.1:42628831-42647628 GCA_029814645.1 Fowleria isostigma
CAACATTATAAATATATTATTAAATTCTATATATTATTAAAGCAATTGAAAGTTAGGACTCAAAATGAATCTCTGGGGCCCTTTTCATAGAAGAGGGACCCTGAGTGTCTCCTGTCTGTCTCATGGTGGCTCCATGATGTTTTGATCACTTGTCAGCCGACTTTAACTTTGCCCTCATTTCTGTAAGAATCACATCTGTCATGCCATATCTTGTGTGTATAAAACTGACTGCCTCTCTTTACTTTTCTTCCTTCTACAGTTTAGCCTTGTGCTTTCGTTAGAGGGGGGTCCTCCTTGCAAAGGGTGAATAAACAGATAAATATAAAGACCAGCCTCGTGTTTTCTATTGACAGATTTTCCTTCATAATCTATATACTGAAACCATGGAAACAAAGGTCTAATTATTTTCTAATTTTAGCCTAAACCTAACAAAATCTTGACAATCAACATTTTTACCTCTATCAATGATATTTTGTGCCTGCAATCTCTCCAACTACAGTAGCAGAAAATATATTAGACCACCTTATGTTTTCTCCAATTTCTTGTTTATTTTAAAGCCTGGTACAACAAAAGGTACATTTGTTTGGACAAATATAATATTAACAACAAAATTTGATTACAACAGTTTAAGAGCTGATATCTAGCAATTTTCCATGATTTTCTTGATAATAACCAAAATCATATTAGTTCTTATATCAGTAGCTATGGCATTGTATCGACAAAAACACTGCTTATGGGCCATTCCATGATTTATTTTCTGTCTGTTTTAGTCACATGATACACACAGGAGTAAGTACTTGATTGCACAACCATTGTTTTTGATGACTTTTGATAGTCTACTAATTTTTCCTGCAATTGTTATAAATGGAAAGTGTTATATGCCGTCTTTCAGGCATGAGGAAAAGTTGCAAGATGTTGAGTTCCACAGCCAAAGGATAAAAAAAAGTGTAATCACTCATATTATCATTGCAATGCTTCAATGTTTTCTTCCTATGCAGGGTTTCGCAGTGGTTTCTCTCACTTCTGTATTCTTTCATTCGTCCAATTTTTTTCCATATACAGTGCTCCTCTACTCTAGTTTCTCACCATGAGTTGTACAGAGAATATAGAGGTAGACCAAGATGTCCCTATCTGTCAACCTCTGTCCATTATTCTTTGCGTTTTGAACAATCTCTGAGCAGGGTTGCATGATTACTTGTGGCTCCTCCAGTGTTTTGCCATTAAAATCCACTCTCCCTAACCAAGTAGAGGTCCCTCTGCAACTGCTGACAACTATCAGACAGGATTCAGGGGCCCCCTCCAGGGAGTTGGGAGCTCGGCTGCTGAGGCCCTCTCCTGTGAGCACAGAAAGGACTTGTCTCTGTTAATTGTGGGCCACTCTGTGTGACAGGTAATGGGGCTGGGGGATGAAGCAAGGGGGGATATCAGGCCCTGCTCTGCTACAGGCTCCACTCTCGTCCATACTGTCTATACAGGCTGGCGGCTTAATTCACTGACCATTAGCCGGGAGATTTGTTATTGCTCACTTTTAAAGGCACTGACAGAAGGCATTTCAGCCACCAGACGGGTCTTCCGCAGGGAATTACAATGAAGGATTTGGCTTCTGCTGTGCTGCTTTCTCTGTTCCTGAATCTTTCCTGTCTGGCTCAAGTCTGGGAAGTCACTGCATCCGCTCACTCACCTCATCATTCAAAACATCATCTTCAATTCTACTTCATAGCTAGTGTGTGTTGGCTGGCCTGGACACGTACACGGGGATCAGGAGGGTGGAAATTGGCTGAGGGGATTCCCAGTCATGGAGCAAAGTGGCTCCTGATTTGTCAATCACTTTTCAATTAGCAAATGAGCTATACCACCAAGGTAACTCCTGGTCAAAATGACTTCAATCAAAGCCTGTAAGAGCTGAGGTAGGGCAGAGGAAAGCTGAGCCAGCAGCTCTTAAGGATTGGAATTATCCACTTCTTCACGTAAAGCAATAAAATTAACCGAATATAATATAATTACCATTATGCAATTGATCAAATGGTCAGATTTTCAAAGCAGGGCCACCCAAAGGCCAGTAACTTACATTAACCTGACAAGGAGAAGAAAGTAGAAAGATAAAAGAGGGACAGCACACAGAGGGCTGGACGTAAAATGAGTCCAGGTATAAGATTCTATCTGCAAGAACTAAATGTATATTGTTTTACTCAGACTATTTCATCATTTCAGTAATGGTATTCATGTCATTGATTTAGCTGGTTTGAGGATTCTCTTTAATCCTGCGGAATCATACATAGTAATAATCACTGCATTTCATATTACATAATAATCAATATGTCAGAAACACAAGTTCACGCAAATCTGAAAAACATGTGAATTATAACAACATATATTTATATTATCCAGGAAGATTTGATTTAGTAAAAAAATTTGAATTCTTTATTCAAATTTCCTCTAAAATAAATGTTCCACTGAAATTTTTAACCTTATCATCTTTACCTTTAACAGTTTCAACACTAGTAGGAGGTTAATAAGATGTAGTTACATTAATACTCAGGATATGTTGTTTTACATATACAGTATATTCAGTTTAAGCTGTTTTTTTATGCTGAAGTTATAATAGATTTTTTGTTTAAAATCTATAATGATAAAAGCTGGTTTGTGCATCAATGTTGGCTCATTATCTTTGTTGTCTAGTTCATACATGCATATTGCATTTAAAATAAAATGTATATTTTTCATCAATATTATGAAGTTCTACTAAAACATTTTATTTTGTTCAGTTTAAAAAAAAAACATGAAAAGTTTTGAGGTACTATGCTGTGTTGAATGCAAAATGAAGGTTGTGTCCAAATTCACAGCTTTAGACAATGTGCTACTCCCTACAGAACATACTCAACAAATAGTTTATTCAGATTTATGTGATTTTATGCGTATCCCCTTTTTTCCTTACAAAGAACTGAGTTTTATTGGCACTAAATATACTTACCTTGTCTAAATATTGTCACACAGACAAGCAACCATAACCACTGTTACATACAGTCATGGAAAAAATTATTAGATCACCTTACGTTTTCTTCAGTTCCTTGTTCATATTAATGCCTGGTACAACTAAAGGTACATTTGTGTAAACAAATATAATGATAACAAAAAAAATACCTCATAAGAGTTTAATTTAAGAGCTGATATCCATCAATTCTCCATGTTTTTGTTGATAATAACAAAATCACATAAGTTTTTACATTAACAGCTATGGCATTGTACTGACAAAAACAATGCTTTTAGATCGTCCATGTTTTCTTTTCTGTCTATTTAAGTGATACACACAGGAGTAAGTACTTGATTGCGTAACCATTTTTCTTGATGACTTTTGATGATCTTATAATTTTTTCCATGACTGTATTGTCTGACACAAGAAGAAATTATTAAAATAATTTATAATAATCATGATAAGCAAGGTTACAGTGCTTGTTTGTGTCATCTTACAAGAAAATATTTTTTAATCTATTTTATTTTGAATTTTTACATAATGTAAAAGTGCTAATAGCTTGCTTTATTCAAACAACTGTTGGATGAGTGGTGGAGACATACCTGTAATGCCACCAAATAAGAATATTAGAGTTGTTTTTTCAGATTGAATTAAGGCCATTTAATTTTTTTTTCTAGGCTAAAATGAGTATGAGCTTTTAGTAGTAGAACATGCAGCAAAAGAGTATGTTTTCAAGATCACATTTCCTTTGAGAACCCTCTTTTTTTTTTGTCATTGCCAGGTAAACCATCAAAGCACCAGAAAGTATTGATTCTCACTAATCTGGTTGATACAGCGATGTGGCTTTGATCGAACCCAGTCATGACTTCTCAATCACACAGACGGAAGTTTGATCTCCTCCTCAGGTAGGAATGGTAAATGAAGTGATCTGTTTTTTTTCCTCCTCTGTCAGCAGCTTTGACCTTCTCTCCCAGTGTGACAATACGCCGCTGAAGGACATCCTGATCGGCTGACACTGCACTTCCGTCTGCCGTCACCGTGCTGATCGTTGCCAAGGTGTGAGAGGTCTGGTTGCAGTGTAGGCACTTGATGAAGCAGAGGAATCGATGGAGCGGGGAATGATGAAGAAATGAGACACAGAGACGGACAGGCTGCAAAAATGAGTGTGTCACATTTTGTGGGGCATGAAACTTAAATAAAAATAAAATGCTAAGAGAGTAGGGGGCTGGGATAAAGAGGTAATCAATAACTTAGATGAAACACTGCATCCATGGCAACCACATTCATGCATCTAAACCCAGGTAACTTAATTATTGTGATGTTTTAAAAGAATGCAAATTAAATTATTTAATCAGTGCTCTTAATTAAAATTCCTTAATGAAGTTATTATAGAGTGAACCGTCCAGGTTATGTACAGAAATATGCTTTTCTTGTCTTAATTCTTCTTTTACATATTAAAGAGTTTCACCTGTTATTCAGCAAAATCTAGAACAGCAACTCTTCTTCTAAAAAGAGTCATAACAAGAATCCCCAGACAGAGAAATGATTGATGAATGTATGGAATCCTAAACTGCTCTTTGGTTGGTCGCCAGACAAGCAGGGTTTATTTGTCTTCATATTGGGCGAGCCCATGTTTATGTTCAGCCTCTGGAGAAACCACATGTCCTGAGAAATGACCCAACCCACCAGAAAGACTCCACATATGAAGTTAAGGAGGGCGGCTCATCTAAAGACACTTGATGCTGCTGTTCCTGGGTTCAGCGTTAGGGATTGTGCGGTGACACTAAATGGGGATGTGTAGCTACTATGTAATAGCACTGAATTACTATCAGTCCAGACAGTCAGCCTCTTATTCAGTCTGTATGTTTAATCCTCCTGAAGAGCAATGAAATTAAATTTCATGTAGTTGGTGTGCAGTTCAGGGCTTTGTGTTGCATATTGGTTTCTTTTGCGTGAGGTACCAGACTGGTCATTCATAACACAGAAATGACTACTGGTTTGAAGTGCTAAAGGAACAGCTGTCTGTTTTCATTAACCCATTCAACCGAGCCTCTTTATCATGCAGACTTTGTCATTCTATACAGTATCGTCTTCTACCTTTAGTCCCACTGCTGTTTCACTGTTAAGATATGATGCTTAGATATTGCTTGACTCCAATATGTAAATACAGGTCAAACAGTCTCTTTGCACTTACAATGTCTGGACTTACTTTGAACAGATGGACAATTTCTGCATGTTTAGTCTTACAGAAGTTGCATACAAATGTGCCAGTTTAGTTGCCAAATTATGTCATTTTTACCATTTCTTGAGCACTACTCCCTTTGGCTTGTACACTCAGTAAAAAGAGGATGTTTGTTTAGATTGTGTCTAAATCTGCTCTCAAACATGTCCCAGGTTCTTCAATGTCATAACAGAAATCAAAACCTTGCCTGTCTAAAGTGTGAAGTAAATTACAAAGAACCACTTGTTTAATTGAATTTATGATCCCATGTTGATCTTTCGTACATAGAAGTCATTCCTGAAGGCTAATTAAAAAACAAGTAATTTTTTTTATGTAAAAATTATTTGTGTCCAATGCAAAACTGCATGTTGACAGTATCACTCATTGCTGCTTGGTTGATGCAGGTTCATATTTAATGAATATATCAACACTGATGAGCGCAGGTGAAAACCTGAAGAACAGTAGATGGCAATAGAAGAATTAAGGAATCTCCTGCAGTCTGCAGCAGCCCCACTATTTCCAGGCAAATTGATTTATTTCACATTATTAATGAACTTTGCTGCAGTTCCACTTGTCAGGCTTGGCCTGTGAGGGTCAATAACGAGAGGAAACTTGATGTTAGTGGATCCAGCTTAAGTGATTCTGTCGTGCTAACGATTCAATATATCAGGACAAATGTCAGCTGCTTTTAATATGTTGATTCCCTGGGCCTGATCTGCATAAGCACTGCATTCGCCAAGGTGCAGGTCTCTGCTGGGAGGGAGACATGTAATGACAAGCTGTGATTTCTGTGACTTTCAGTAAATATTTAATGTAAAGGCAAACCCATACTAGTAGGATGATGCGAAGTGAAAACCCAACTGACTGTGCTGTTAAATAATCCAACACTGGAGACCTTCAGCTGTATATATCAATAAGGACAATAAGACAGTTTTATAAAACATGCAAAACAATGATGCTCTGTTTTAAATTAATTTATACTAGGATTACAGTGTCTGAGGGATTACATGGTGGACAGTGATGTGTGAGGGGCAGGCAGGGTGGGGGAGGCGTGTAAACACTTAAGGTGACTAAACTGCTGGCTCTAGTTTTCTGGCTCGTTGCAGAAATCAGTGCAATGGATCGGATGGGAGAGATTTAGTTGCAGGTGGCAGAGGTCGGTGGATTGTGTATTCTGTGCAGTCAATAATAAAGTTAGGACTTATGCCCACAGAAAGTTAATGAGCAATCACAAGGACCTTGGAAAGTCATTTGCATCTGGGCACGGTCTTTTCACTTTGGCTGGGAGAGGGCCACAGGGACACGGAGAAATGGTGATACTGCAAAGCAGGAGAGTTACTGTGAGCCACTCTGCTGTGTGGAACGAAGGGTGCAGTCACATAACGGATTACATTAGCAGTTAAATTGTACCAGATTTACAAACTCTGTTTATGCTCCATGAATCCTAAGTGAAATGCATTTTATACAACCATATATTTTTGGTCTGTTATTTAGTGTTTATTTTGACACATTCAAAGAAAACAACAATTTACTGAAAGTCATGCATCTATTGAATCATAATTTCTTTGTACAGTTTTACCACACCAATATTTATTAAATCTCAACTAATGTTTATCAGATCTCAATAAAATTGAAATTAAATAAAATGACATTAAATTATATTAAGTTATATTGTTTTGTTTTTAAAAGACCAAATATCCGACATAAAGTCAGAACAAAACATTTTATAAAATTCCACTGACTGCTTGCATTTTGAATGTTATTAAAAAAAAAAAAAAAAAAAGCTGTGAATCACAAAAGTCAAAATAGAGAAGCATTTTCTAAGTTATAATAGTACAAATGTTTAAAACCCTAACTGATCATTTACTTGTAGGGAACTACTAGATTCAAATAATAGCAGAGGGTGTGGTTACAGATTTCAGCTGCAAAGCCATTTTTTCTTGCCCCGCCCACACAATCCACTTTATCAGGAGATAAGTTACCTTATTACATATAAAGACACTTTTTCTTTTTACTGTGACTTTAAAGCAATACATTTAACACTGTGATGCCAACTTTTTCTTAATTATCAACTTACCCATTCTGAATCTGCTCTTGTTAAATTCAGTAGTAAAACTAAGACATAGTTGATGATTAGATAAAGTTTAAAAATCTGTTATTAAAATGTAAACAAAGAAACTGTGTCATTTGAAAAGCAGAAAACATGACTCAGTCTTTTACCTTAATGGTGGAGCAGGTTTCGGTGGTTTATCCAGCACTATGAATCCATCTTCACTCTCTGCTGTTGTCTTTGTGCTGCCATTAGAGTGGGCGCTGAGGCAAAACCGCATTCAGGAACAGTGGAGCTGGAGCAGTCAATCCGAATATTCAGCACGCCTTTGAAGGCAGCAGCCGCCGCCGTGCATGCATGGAGGATTTACTTTATCATGGGGTCGCGCTCGGCCACACCACACTGGCCATGTAATCACCTCCTCTGCTTTCACATCCACTGCCATGAGGCTGTAATCTGTCCAGTTCACCGCGAGGCAGGATGCTGCCCCCTCTTCTTCTCCTGGGGGCCCACTGGCCTGTGTGGCCCTTCTAGCCTCCACACAGAGGCGCCTCTAGGATAACAGGTGATCTGTTGTAAATAAGAACAAACCAGTCAGATTCACACATGGTGTACCAGTATATCCCCATATGTGCACATAGAAATGGTCATAAATTGTAATGTAGCATGGGTGCATTCATCGTAAGTCACTGATGCCACAGAGGCGTCAGGACCAGGCAGCGAAAACCCATGTTCCCACAGACACCCACTCTGATTTCAAAGCAATACAGACAAATCTCCACCTCATCTGTTGTTCCACATCATTTGATTTACTGCCATCCACAAATCTCACTCTTTACTGGATAAATCACATTTATTATAACATTTAACCAAATAAATAGCTGAATCTTGACACTGATACAAAATAACACACACGCACAAATAAATCATTGGTTATAAATGTATCAAATATCCAAAGTGTCCCATCTATTTTTCCATTGTGCAAGTGGCTCTTGGCTGCTTCCAAAGTCGTCTGAGGTGCAGAATTGAGGCATATAGTTAAAGTAGGCAGTGGGGGAAAAATACATTTCATTACTTTCCTTTGCAGCATTTTTTCCACGTCATTACAAAGCAGTAATGGGCGATCACAGGGAGAAACAGATTGCTCTGCTACTCACATCCAACAGGCCTCATTTTAATGTGCCACCATTATGCGAGTCACTGCTTTGTTACAGTCAAGTATGAGCGCCTTTCTCCCTCCTCCCTGCTTTTCATGTATCTGTATAGAGAGAGTAGATGCTACACTGTTCTGACAAGAGACAAATGTTTCATTCAAATGTTGCTTTCGCATATTGTGGAGGAAGTAATGAATTCCTGTGCGGCAGCAGGCCCCGGTTCACCGTGTCAAGCCTGAGCAAGGTGGAGGCACGGCTCCACAACAGCAAAATTAAATTTAATGTTCCATTCGCCGCGGGAAAGGTGCATAAATCAAGGCTTTTGATTTGCATGGACTGTGGTGAGCAACCTCATCCCATGCAAAAATAAACCAGGACAGAATATGATGTCACGGAAAAAACAATGTAATCTCAGACTCCTAATAAAAGCAAGCAATAGGCGGGGCCATTTAATTCAGACTGGTATTATGTTGCTCTGATGTCAAGTATATTATTAAAAACCAGGTCCCTTTCTTATGTTTCATTTGAGAAAAGGGGAAGCCATTTAAAAAAGTTTGATATTGTTTTGCTAAACAAAAAAAGGCTTAAATCTATGGCATCCACCACAACACCTATAAATGTGTGCCACTTCATACACATCCAAATGAATCTATTTTTATAAATCTAATACATAAAAATAAAACGCTTCACAGATCATCTTAAAATTCCCTCTATCTTTCATTATATTATCTGTCAACACTTCAATAAGTCCTACAAGAGCAAGTTAAAGACTGGTTCAGGTTTAAAGCAGTGTATGACGTTCGTCACCAATTTTTCATCAAAATCGTAAAATCCGAGTGATAACCTAAGTATTACAAATCCACGATTACGCACCTGAACCAGTTCCCCCACAGTTGAAGTGTACTCCATTACAAGCAGTCTATCTGTTTACATACCAAACCAAAACCAAACTGTCACCTGGGCCTTTCGGAATTCCACGCAGCATCAAACACGGAAACAGCTTCATTGCTTCTTGCCGCTGCTGCTGTGTGGAATTCCATAAAGGCCCGAATGAAGGTTTGGTTTTGGTTTGGTTTCGGTTTTGTTTCGGTTTGGTATGTAAACAGATGGACTGCTTGTAATGGAGTCAGCTTCGAAGTTGTTCACCATGAGGGAAGTGATTCAGGTGCTTAATCACAAAAAACTTATTTTTTTTACTTAAGCTTTCGCTAGGGTTTCACAGATTTGCTAAAAAAAAAATAATTGTGACAAAGGTCATACACTGCTTTAATAAAAACTTACGAAAAAAATATTGTGGCCACCATTTCATAAAAGTGAATTGATTCACAGTACTGTCTTCCTGCCAAAAGATACATGTCTTACCACAAAACTGAAGTTATAGGGCAGGAAGGATAAATAGCTTTTAAAGAGAGTCCTTGTAACTGGTCATGTTAATGCTGATCTACAGTTTTTTGGAAATGATCTGCTTCAGACATGAAATGTGCTAAATCTATCTTACATTCTTTGATAAGATGAATTAGAAAACAAATGACAGAAGTGCTCGCTGGGTAATGCTGTCAAGGTGTATGATGATGCTTCATTAGCCTACCTATAGTGTATGCATGCACAACTTTAAATACATTTATGCAATAGAGTTATAAATCTCAGTCTTTCAGGAATGTGGAAAATGAATAAGCTGATGTACAGACAGTGTTTTGAAATAGAACTGGTAGAAATTCTTTTAGAGGAATACCAATTTTACATTTTGACAAGATATGCCATCTTGAAGAAGTAAAGTTTCACATCTTCTATTCTAGAAGATTTTTTTCTTCCAACAAATTCAAAACTATGTAAAAAGAACGAAGTAGTATATACATCTAAAACTATGCAATATGAGAAAAAATTTAACATGACTTTTTGGTATGAAGCTAGACTCAGGCTGTGGTTCACCGAGATTCATCTAAGTTAGCCCAGTTTAGTTTATCATGAAGACTGTAAGCAGGAAAAACATCTCTGTCTTTGAATAAATTTGAAATGGTGTGAAATAAGAACAGTCAGTCAACCTATCTTAATCTGTATGATATAAGACCAGACAGCTAATTTTATATGGAGCTAGCTTTAGGATGTTGTGCACTTAGCCTAGCCTAGCATAGCCTAACCTCACTTATCAAAAAGACTGAGAGCAAAAAAAAAGGAGAAAATAACTCGTCAAACTTAAAATGTGACTTCCATCAGATCGAAAACTCATGAACAAATACTATTTTGGTTTCCCCAAAGTTGAACTATATTAATGTGTATGATCTTAGGCTTCAGTTTATCCACACAGTACATCTATCTGTCAGTGACTTTAGAAAACCAAAGTTAAAGGATGAACACTTTTTTCAGAACATGTACCTAAATAAAACTCCAGATTTTTGGTGTCTACAGTTGACTATTCTTATTGTAGTACGTTCCCCCACATTACAGAACTGCAACAACTGCCAGAGTAAAAAAGAAAAAGAACAACTAGTCTCAAGAGATATCTGGTTTTCCTTCATATTATGATCATTACTTTAAAAAAAAAAAAAAAGCTGTATGCACACTATGTACTTATACAGCTCAATTAACTATTATTAGTGTAATAATGCCAATAAAAACCATGGACTGTTATGAAGATCCCAGTCTAGCCATACTGCACGTTTAATTAGAGTTAAATGGACATATTGTTTATTATGGATAGGTCTGAATGGTAAATTAGTGCAGATATGTGCTTAGTTAAAGTGGACAATTGTGCTAATAGCTCTGAATAGCATGGGCTTCATTTTTTCCTCTCTGGGGGTTGAAGAAGAGGCACAAGTACACAATAAAATGCTATTACTGTCGGTTATGCCAAATGGCTGCTGCTTAAGAATGAACTTAACTGCAACTTTCATTTCAATATTTTTCTTTCAAATTCCACTGTGAGCTCAGTTTGAGTGTATTGAAATAATTATCTTATTATCAGAATGTTACCATCAATTGCTTTTGTATTTTTTAAAATTAATTTAGCAGAAATGCATTAAAATAATACAATAACTTCTTGTCACATCCTCTATAGCAGCAACTTAATAAATGCAAACACACACATACACACAATAAAGTTCAGTGATTATCAGACTTATCTTCTATGTTTCCATTCCCAATAAGCTAATGCTAAATAGCTTTACATTCCCTCAAGAAATTACACACCACACACACAAACACACAGCGGTCTGAAGCCCCATTAGGAATCGGCATTGATCAATACCCAGTGAATTAGAGTGCTACTGATCTGATTAACTCCCCATTATTTTCTACCAGCCCTTATTTAGGATGCATGATGAGAAAATATCCTGCTTTCTTTTTCTGTACCCGCTCTAAATGAAACACACCCATGGCTGCACTGACTTTGAGTTCAATTTATCTTCAGTGAATGCGAGCTAATCTCTCACACCCGGTTAAAGATTTCCTCCTTCTTTACATCAATTTGAAGTGTCCTCTAACAATAACCATAGCTGTGCATAACTGCAGTCAAAACTCAGTGCCCACTCCGGGCTACCCTTTTCATCCCTTGCTGTGCACAGCACATCCGTCCCATCCTTGATACCTGAACCCTGCTCCTTTGAGAGGATGCTGGGGCAAATGCAGGTTATTGAAATGAAATGGATCTACTCTAAATCTGTTTTTCTTCTCCTGTTGTTCTAATAGTGCAGAGTAAGAGGAGAAAAAGAGGAGAAGAGACGAGGGGAGAAGCCAAGTCCTCCCAAGGCATGATGGGATTAGTGCTCGGGGCTATAGAGCGATTGCTGCGGCCCTGGATGGAGAGATTCAGGTGTAGCAGCTCACCCCTGTAGTTAAAGAGATTATCAACAATGAAGATAATCTAAAGAAAAGTTACTCCACTCTACAGCCATGATGAAAAGTCTGCGCATTTTTCAAACAAATTCCCAGAAAAGGCTTTTTATTGTATAAGTGTGCTGCAGCTGGGCAGGCTGTACAGGTGGCCGTGTGTTCACCCTGTGATCCCCAGAAGCACCACTCGCCTCCACAAACTTAATAAAATAGACAGAAGGGATGATAGGCTTTTATATTAAAAGCCATATATTCTGATTAATTTTTCTATTTTTGAATTGGCATCCATGGTTTAAGAAAAAGAGGGAGACACTGACAGTGTTCCTCACATTGCACAGAATAGGAAACAGGAAACCAAAGCAATAAAGGGCCATGTTTTGAGTCACTGACGGTTAAAATTACAAATAAATATAATATAATAAATATAGCCACTGTGTTCAAATATGGTCAGTATGCTGGTTTCTATTCATTTATATTTGACATAAAATCCACTGGTATATGCTGCCAAACTGATGATAGGATTCATGGCTTAGATTTTTATGCAAAAGTATGTTTTCTAAAGCAATTTTTGTGTATGATAAAGTTTGGGAAACATGTCTAAATGTATTTTCTGCTAAGGTATATGATAAGTATATCACTTGTATTAGGAAAACCATAGTAACAAATAAAGAATAAGAGTCTGATCTGTGTGGCAGGGATTTATTAAACCAATGCATCTGGAATACCCTCAGGTTGTTTTTTTTTTTTGTTTTTTTTGTTAAATAAAAATCATGATACTAGTTGCATTTGCATAGGCTCGATGGACATTATTATGGGTAAAGATGCATAGAATGACCCAATATAGCCTGTTTCCCTAAACATACAATACTTTACAGGGAAAATGTTGTTTTAAAGTCACATTATACCATCCATGGAAAAGTAAACTTTCCTGTTTTAAAAATAATGTCATGCAAGATTAAGAAAATCATGCATGACATTTACCACAAATGACCTAAAACCAACAGTAATAATATTGTTTTATCAAGGGTTTCTGTTTTTAGAATCTGATAATTGTATTCCATGCCTATATCAGACCTCTGTGAATTAAACCATCAACAATTTGACCAAAGAGATGTGTAGCCTCAGACACTTCAGATGACAGGAAAATAAGAGATGAAGCAGACTGATATAAGGGATTATTGCTTTTTTGTTGTTTGTTTTGTTAAAATAACATTCAAATGAGCATGGGCTGATGTCAAGCATTAGAAAGAAATCAATAGTGATGAGTTGTTTTATTTAAAAGAAATTGTGTGAATCTTTTAAGAATTTTTGTAAATGGTAATGGTAAATTAATTGTTGGTTAGTTTTGTTTGCGTTACAGAGGAAATGAGCAGAAATTACAAATTCTGTTCAAGTTTAAGATATATTTATCTATTTAAAAGAGCTTTTCTTCAGAGCAAAAAAAAAAAAAAAAAAAAAAAAAAACCCAACCCAAAAACTTTTGAATAAATTGCACTGAGTAAAACGCCTGTAATTTTTTTAAAACTAAAATGATATGATCCTGTAAATCCACAAAGAGGAAACGTAATTACCTCAAAAAGAATGATAAATACTAAAAGCTCAGCCATAGCCTTAACAACTTTTAAACCTGGGATGTATTTCATTTTGAGTTCCTATGAAAAAATCAAAACCACACCCTTGCTGTGTGTCCACATAAAGTCTCCAGCTGCTTCTTTGATTTTTAGTTTTGCACATTTAACAGCAAATTTCAGGATGAACGGTAATCAAAGTGGCTCATTTAGATTGCAGTGTTTATGGATCAGAGGAGAACTGTGTTTTTGGGTCACTTTTATGAGGGATGTTGCGAAGGCGGCAACTTTTGAGCATCATGAAAAGAGGGAACCATCTGCGATATTCCCTGTGCTGGAAAAAATAACTGTTAATGGCCATATGTCTCCACACAAGCAGAGCTGTTAGTGTGGACGCTACTGTATAAGGCATGCGGGTGGAAAGGAGATGGTAAGCATGTAAAGTTGTTTATACAACAAGCATTTGAAAAAGATAGTTTGAAGTTGGTGCAAGTCCAAGCTCTAGATGCAGGTTTTTCTGAGTCTTGTGGAGGTAGGGGTGTTGAATGAGAGGGGGGTGGTGGGCTGGAGAAGGGGGAAGAATTCAGCATTGGAGAGGCTGTGAGAAAAACACACAAGCTCATACACCAGCGATTCAAATCAATTTTAAAGCAGAGCTGGAAGAAATTTCTGTACCAATGAGCCCAAGGTTTTGAGAAGAACAAGTACACAGAAGTAGAGAGGGGAGAAGAAATGAGCAGCCACTGAAAGAAAAAAAAAAAAAGAAAAAACTTCCCCCGGATTCCAACTTGCAAATAAAAAAGCAAAGCAATCAATCATGTCAGAGAGCCCTCATTCCTGGCTAGCCCTTCCAGGGAGCGGCAGAATAAAATCGGACAAGACTAGAATATGCAAACTTATTCGCTCTTTCTGGACGTCTGGGGAGAGGTGGAGGGAGTGATGAGGGTGAGGGTGCAGGGGTCCAGAAAGATAAATGGGCATTCCAGGGGACGACATAGGGGCCTGTTAAAAGTTTACTGTCACAAACACTAATTAATCACCGCACCAGTGGCTATTAATCATATATTAATGAGATGGTCTCTTTACTTTGGCCTGTCCAGGCCTCCACTCGGCCCTGTGGCCCCTTGGATGCCGCGCTGAGCAGAAAGCATCGAGGACTCAATTAATCTTCTTGCGCCTCCTCAGGCTCAAGACAGACACCTTCATTTAAACCAGGCAAATAGCGGGGACATTTAAACTGTCCATATTTCAGCACATATTTTTTGGGACAGTTAATCACCCCTGAGCGCTACAGAGAGCTTCTGCTTGTCTCTTTTGGATTGCGGTATAATAGCCCAGCAGACATGGGGATATATTGTATCTTCATTCAATGTTTAATCTTTTCTTTCGCAGAGAAGGTGAAAGTGACAGGGATGGAATGGACTTGGCAGATTATTTGGAGCAATGCCTTTTTGATTGTTGAAATTGCACCTCTGAAACACATTCAGGGGGTGTCAAATGAAAGCTCATGTTGTGGTCAACCTTGCTATTCACATTGCACTTTGGGTATTGATTTGGCTGTTCCTCTAACTGAGTCATCTGGACATAGACTACTGCCTGTGTGTAGTTATTTCACTGGATTCAGTGGCAGCTCACAGAAACACTGTCAGAAAGTGATAAGCTTTAAGAAGATCCTCAGAGCCAAAGTGAAACGCTGCACAGACATTTTAACCTAATGATAATTGGATATCAGCAACACTGAGGCTGCTGCGCAGTGTGTTTACGGTCCTCCTCATTCTTTTGAGTAGAGAGGGGCACACAATCAGCACGAAGGTGTGGCTACCATGATTTTTATGCCTTTATGTCTATTCCCATGAAGATGAATAACTGCCTAGGGTGATTTAGATGTTCGGGAAAATTGCATTAGTCTCCTTGGCTTCCATATTGCCTCTACTCTGGCTTTGTTCCTTATAATATTAGATTTTTTAGAATAAAATATGGTTGGTTTCTGACAGGAAGAAATTACACTGTCGCATGAAGGTGTAGCAATAAAATGAGGCCATAAACAGGATCGCCTGCTTTATGTTTTTCTTTTTAATTATATGTATGCTTCATTATCATTGTAGTTTTATGTGAACATCCAATTTCAGATTCAAGTATTGTATGTCAATTGTAATATTTAAAAAATGCTTGCAGCCACAATTCATAGTGTAAGTGCTTTTAATTTTTTCAAACTGAGATGCCTCAGATCTCAGCTCAGCCGAACCATCTCTCTTATTACTGAGCTATAAGTTACAAAAGTAGAAGTAGGTTTCAAAATACATGTAATACGTTTTTGGTCAACAAATAATAATATATTTTAACAGTTACTGAAAGTTCACGTTCTTTGTCAGTCTTGTGGTTACATCGCACCATAAAATGCTTTTGCGTTGGCTTCAGTCTTTATCCATGGTACTGTTGCTGTTTGGTTGTGTTTCTTTATTTACCATCTCAAACAGTGAGCCTGCCAGTTTGAGTGTAATGTCTTGTACTTACTGACAGGTTGCACCAGTGCCAAAATTCCAAAGGGAGTGCAGGGTACTGTCCCTCCCAATTTCAACAAATACACTTCTTGGTTGCCGGAAAATGATTGTGTATTTGACTCCAAAAACAGGTAATGTGAGCATGATTGAAACAATGGACTCTATGCACAGCCCCTCTACTTCCTGAACTTCAGGTGACTCCTTTATTTCCTGTCTTTCATTTTTGGACACACTGATTAATCCAGGTGTGTCTAATTAATCAGTCTTCACAACAACAAGTAGCAGGTGCACCTGAATTAATCAGTGTCTCCAATAATAAAAGACAGGACATAAAGGAGCCACCTAAAGTTCAGAAAATAGTGGGACTGTGCATAGAGCCTATTGCATTGGGACACATTTTTGGGGCCTGTAGCCACAAGCCAGTCAGTTTGTAGCCCTCTGCCAACTCTGTCTGTCAATTCATTCAACAACGTAATTGCATTATCTGAAGAATGCATTGAGGTATCTGCACCAAATGTATACTGTGGATGCATCTTGGCATGGAGCAGAAGCCTATTGAAACTAGGCATTTAATGGAGACATGCCCACCAAATGTAGACCGTGTACTCATCTTGGCAAATACTTTCATCGGTTTAGTGGGGTGATATGTTTGCTTGAAACAGTCTTGTGCAGTTATAATATCTGAGTACTAATATGCAAATATAAATATGCATGCAATAAGTTTTACTCAAAGACAATCTAATCTATATCATAGGGCAGTAAGTCTCAACAGAATCTTACCCTATATTTGGCTGAGGGCTATTAAAAGAGTGCAGCACATTATGTTTTGATTTTATTTACTTTATGTGATTGGTTGAGTTGCTGGTTTATCAGCTCCAGAATGAACACAAAGCAGATGTTTAACCTGCTTCAAATGTCACAGATAACAAAATAGTTTAGTCTTGTGGAGCCTGTTATACTTCTGTTCAGTCACATCCACCTCTGTCTCTTACACGTGGGCTTTAGTTTAGTAGAATATAAAGTCAAACATCACTTGACTCACATGGGCGAAATAAGGCCCTTTAATAACACCTACTTACTGAGACAAAGGGTGGAATCAAGGTACATACAATTTTTTGTCTTTTTTGCAAAAATTAAACATTAAATGCAAGTTATATTAGTCAACCATTAAAATTAGAAGCTTCAGACATATGAACAGAAATGTTATGAGGTGACTGAAATGTCTAAATTATGACAATGCAGATGTGACAGTGAGCGGTCCTGTCACTGTGACTCCAATTGATGATGCACCCTGGCTACTTGGCCAAGGGGATATTCATTTGGTCAACTGGTGAGCGCGCATTACTATTGCCTGGGAATCTGGGGTTCGAAGCCTGCTCGGGCCCTCTTCTCTTTGCCACACAAACAAATTCATAACTGCAGTATTTTGCCTTTGCCAAACACAGGTGATTTCATCCCTTAACTTAACAAGACACCTTTTATTGATGACTGCATCAAGTGAAATAATACACTGTTAGGTAAATATTAGTGGAAAAAACACAAAATCAGTGTACAGTATATTTAACTTGGGCTCAAATCACAAAGGTGATAAGAGCTGTTGAACGCCTGGCCTCAGCCTCAATTTCACAAAAAACGGCTTGCTATTTGCACCATAGTGTTTATAGGTATTTTTTGGAAGAATAATGATACCCATAATGTCTCAGTATCGATACCCAGCACCACAAGAGATCAAATCTAACCAATACCCATCCATATTCAGGGGAATGCAAAAACATGTGCAGCGGTGTGACCTGTGTGCTTCTTCTGCAGAAATGTTTATCACGCGTTGGGCATTTATAAACTGGAGGAGTGCATTAAACAGTAGAGGTGTCAGTGCATGCTGATGGAGAGAGCTGCAGTATTGTCCCTGCCTTATGCAGATCAGACCAAGGGTCAGGGAGCCTCCACTCTCTGAACTACTGCAGCCACATACTAATGCACACACAGGCCAGGGAACAGCAGTACAGTATGAAACAGCAAAAACTTCCAGTGACAAAGATCAGGAGGGCAAATATATACAAGCACCTGTCAATAAATCATTAATGCGGTAAATATTAGACATTAGTTGTAGGTGTAAGGATTTATTTAAACACACACAGGACGCTGATACATGTAAACCTGTCTGGAGTTTATGAGTCGATTAGTGTCAAGTAGATTTGTTTAATTATGAATTTGTCATTTGATAAAATTAACGGATCATTAGACCCAAAATTTAGGCTCCTGTTCATCAAAGGAACTGACATTTCTGGATATTCTGCTGTTTGGCAAGTTTTCCAGTTGAACATTTGGATATATGACTTTTCTAAAATTCTACAGTAAGTCTGAAAATCATTATTTTTTCTTCAAGACTTTAATTTGAACGATAAGATAAGATAAAATAATAATAATAATAATGGATTAGATTTATATAGCACTCTTTTTATCACCTAAGGCATACTCAAGGCGCTGACAATGGGTCCATTATT
>JAPTGZ010000005.1:42647852-42658403 GCA_029814645.1 Fowleria isostigma
GATAAGATAAGATAAGATAAGATAAGATAAGATAAGATAAGATTTTATTGATCCCACCATGAGGAAATTTCACAGTTTACAGCAGTATTATAACGCACAAGTGCAATTCCACTGTCTCTGTTGGGATGGTCCCCTTCAACCCAGTAACTGTTTCCACATGTGGTGTCAGACTTTAAAAATTTGATATAAATGTAATTCACAAATAACATATAGAACTGAACTGTGCACATAAAACAAGATAACACAGCTGTATATAGATATGTAAGATTTTTGTTATTCTATCTTACATTGTTTTTTACATTTTGTATGACGACTTTTGGAAAAAATTATTCCTTGTATGTGATTATGAACTTGGCAAATAAAGGCGATTCTGATTCCAAAAGAGTGCTTTTTTATTTTTATTATTTCCAATTTAAATAAAAATAAAAACTGACACGTGAAGTGAAAATGAGGTTCAATAGTTGCTGTCCTTGGTGATTACACCATAGGTTGATGATGAGGTGAAAGGTGTCCAACAGGTAATCCATCGAGCGGTCACAGTGTCTTCATTCTGCGGTTCTGGCTTGTAGAAGCTGTTGCCAGCTCTGTGGCTATCACTGCTCTTCTCCACAAATGTGCCTCATTACGTGAATGGAGCTAAATGAACCATGGCTTCACTTTACACCTGCAGAATCCCAGACGCAGGAGAATAAAGTAAATGAGGTGTGAAGTTACAGGACGGGGTCCGGAGAAGTTTAAGACACAGGTTGACAGACTGTTGCACTGAACGTCTGAACTAATGGGCCCTGAAGGAGCTCAATGATTTTATATCCAGTGTAAAAAAAAAAAAAAAAAAACATCAGCCACATCATACACCTTATATAATCAGAAAATTCCTCTCGTAGTGCCAAATGTCTAAACATCAATAATCCTCTGAGCTGTGTTTTTTGACTAAAGGTGAAAAAAAAAGGCATAGTACAAAGAGAATTTGAGTTCTGATGTGTTTTCCCCAGAGAGAAGAAGAATGCTCCAGTCCTGCACTCCACAGTTCATAATCCTTTTGATTTCTGAGCTGCATTGAGTTAATGTACACAGGTTTGTAAATGGGCTGAGACCCATGGCTCCCCTGATGCTTGCGGCCTGCTGTTTAATTACATTTTAAACGTATGTTGCAGCAGCAGACACAGGCCGGCGACTCTATGCGGGTCTGGGGCTGGTCATGTTGAAAAACGGGGTTTGTCTTTCAAGCAGACCTTTGGCTCGCCTGCACCCTTAGGGAACAAATGTAAAGATGTTCTCCAGCTCACATTTGTCATACCTCATCTAAGGTGTGTATAAGTAAAACAGCACTCTAACCTCCCCCCTTCGTCCTCTTCCCATCTCTGAACAATCCATGCAGGACATTTGTTAATACCCTTTTAAACTGATAAGTTATGGAGAGGAATCAAAGCTCGATCTGAGACAAATGATCATAATTAAGCACTCAGGCAGCCATTGGAATAATCAGGGCATGTAAAACCGCAGGCCAAAACAGAATCCCATTTCATCAATGACCTCCAGACTGTGACACTTATCTGTAATAATGGTCCCCAAGTGGAGAGATGACATAATAAACATGCGACCCTGTGGCCAGGTTTGTCAGAGAAATGTCCTTTAACTGCAGAAACACTCTCTAATTGGTTTGCCTCCCTCATGGCAAGAGGAGCCCTCCCTGTAATTGCCCACCAAAAGCAGGCGTGGAGCATACTGGCGTGGGGTGCGATGCTTGTGTAGGTCCGAGCTGATGGGTGCACTCGTTGTCCTTCAGTACATTACCCGGGGATCACCTGAGGAGGGTGACACAGATAGATCTCCCTCATGTGCCCCATGGGGAACTGTGATGGCTTAAAAGCAAGGTAGCCACGGGAGACCCATTGACCTGAGGACAAGAGATGGAGGAGGAGGGGTGATGGAGCACATGTGTGTATGTGTGCGTGTGTGTGTGTGTGTGTGTGTGTGTGTGTGTGGGGGGGGGTTAGAGGACAAAGAGGAGGCGTTCTGCTGTCACTGGGTCCCTGTGTAGTCAGTCACTGTTGCTTTAATCAAGGGCAGTGCTGCTCCAGGACATGTGCCTCAGACACAGGACACAAACGGCCTCATACAAGCACCTGTTCTACAGCAGCATTAGATTTTTTGTTTTACCTATGAAAATCACAACTGAGAATCCTTTAAAGCTGCACTCATTTAATTTTGGCCACTAGAAGGCAGCACAGCAGGAAGGAAACTGCATAAAAAAAGCAGCTGTCATTTTGAGATATCAGTAAGTAAGTGTCCGATAGTTAAAAACCCCTGGTCACTGATTGTTAAAAACCCCTTGTCAACAGCAGATTAACTGAAGCTGCACAAATTCACCTTTTTAAGTTCCAGAAGAAGTGAAGAAACTTTTTAATGCTTTGTGGAAAAAGTTCATACTTTGACAACCCCAAACTACCCAAAAAAGAAAGAAAAAAGTAATAAAGAAACAAACTGGTTAGATAGATAATATGTTATGAAACTGTGATTTTGTTTTTCAGTTATATTTTCTCAAAATTAAATAAATTACAGTAATCTATTCTCTTCTTTTCATATTGTATTCTAATATTCTGGTAAGGTCATCAACACTATATACTGGTAGACAAAATAAAAAGAAATTGAATAATTACAACACTCATGTTATGTTAATTTAAGGACAATGCCATATTGTATGCCATATTATGCCCTAGTATATGGGTCTTGGAGGCTCATGTCTGTATGACTGTGCTTAAGTTTACCTGGGTATTAAAGAAGGATTTCTTGAGCATACACTGTCACACATAAAGTTGTAATAATTTTGTTTTCAGACACATTCCTCTCTCTATTCTTATGTATACACATCAGTATCACCTTTGACCGGGGGCAATAAACATATACTCCCAGTCCCAGTAACAGTTTATTTAGCAAGAATATCTCACATTATCATAATAATTTCAGGAGAAAAGCCAAAAAATATATTGTAATAGCATACACCAAAGGCCTGAAAAATACATGCATTATGACTCTAACAAGTAATGATTTAAGTAATGACATATGAAGTCATGGAAGCTCAGGTTGATATCATATTCACATCACTAACTAACACCTAACTAAGATAAAAACCACTGCATTAGGCCTCTAAGTTTTATTATGCCTCTTTTTTTCTTTTTCCTTTTGGATTTGTTTCATTTTTTCCTTTTGTACTTATTCATTTTGCATTCAGGTCTTCAAACATGTATTACAACTGAAGGATGTAAACAACTTTTGTGAATAATTGAACAGCAGAGGAAGCCAGATGGAGCCAATTAGAAAGACTTTTGAGTTTGGCATGTTAAATAATTTCCTTATTGCCTTTTTTTTAAAAACACATGACAGGAAATTAAAAGCTGCCCACTCTGCTCTCTGCGGTCAGTGCCTCTGACTTGGGTGCAGTCTTTGGATGGAAGAGGTTGAGGTGTTACCATTTGCCAGTATTAGTAATTTGAATATTTAAGGACATTTTTTAACAGAAGTGCAAAGGACAGTTAAGAATCATAGATTTAATGCATTGCTCTGCATTTATGGATGCTTACAGGTTGTCTCAATGTGCAGAGCTCTTCATTCAGATAATACATGCCTCTGTATGTGTGTTTGTACAACCATCAGCTTGGGAACTGAAGCCTCCTTGACTCCGCTGCAGAACGACTTGTTTGGTCCAGCGCCAGTATGTTTGCGGACAGCTCCGAAGAAATTTGTGTCTGTGTGGTAATGTTAACATTAATGTTATGATTGGTTGGGTAGAGGGCCTTTGATGACACGCTTAATGAGAGGTCCCAGGGAGCAGCCCAGCGGGGCGAAGGGGAGACCTCCCACATCAAACACTAGGCCTTTCTCCCCCCTCTGCCCCCGCAAGAGTCACTCTCTCACTCCATTTTCTCCCTCAAGACATTTACTCTCTCCCACCAAAGAAAGGCTACGAGTGTCATCTTGCACATTAACAGATCTGTGTCTGCGTGAACTATGGCTGCAAGACAACACACATTAAAAGCTGCGACAAAATTCTGTCATAAAAACAAACCTGAACTTATTGCTCAAGTATATACAAAACAGGCAGACTTGCTCTGACTAAGTAAAAGCATCTCCTGAGATGATTGAAATCCAAAGAGCAAAAGTCCTTCCTTCCAAATATAAGTGTATCAAGAATGCACTTAATCTATCAAACCTAACCTCAGGGTCAAGAAGTATCTGTAAATTATGATGCAATCACCCATAGATATGTTACAGGAATATATAAAATATGTGTTAGCACAACTTACTTTAACTAAGTTAAAATTACGGTGTATGAGTACAAATAGCTGAAATAATTAAGTTCAACAAACTAATAAGAATAAGTACGGTAAAGTTGAATTAAGAGAAAACATTAAGTTCTTTACACTCAGTTTAAATATTATGTCGTACTAAAACAATTTGAGTTAATCCACTTAAATGGTTCAAGGCAATCAGTTTCCTCAAACGTTCGAGTAAACTCAACTCATCGGGTTTTAGTATGTTCTGATTTAGGTAATAATAATATCATTAACACATCTGTGCACTGGAGGATGTTACTAACCTTACAAAAAGATTAGAATAATGTGTAGTAGATAAAATTCAATCATTTTACAGGTAATTAATTGTAATTTTTTCTACCATCTTTATAATGTAATTTGTAAGTAGTCTGCTTCCACTGTCTACACTTCTGTCATGAATTTTTTGTTTTCACAGTTATTCCCACTGTAAATATGTGGCATGTCAAATGTCAAACATAAATGATGGATATGCATACGAGTCAAACTCTCGGCGCTCCATGTAACTGCACAAGTACAAACACAGCTATTCACATCTCTGTAGATATGAGGGGCTGTCTGTGTGCCCCGCTCTTCCTGCGCTCTCAGAAGTTTACTCAGCTTGGGAATTACATCTTACAGATGGTTGCTGCGCTAGGGGAATGGGCTAATGTCACAAGGGGAAAATATTATTGCAGCACTGACCTCTGTTTGAAAGTGCTCTGAGTGAGTGTTTTCTGTGAGTCCTGTAGTCCTGACCTTACAGGACATCATCAACCTCATCAAAGATTTGACCCCCCTTTGCCAGAGATACTAACTACTCTCTAAAAGAGGAAAAAGATGAATACAGCACAACATATAATGATAGTAGAGTGACCTTCCCTTCAGCTTCTATGCCTTTTTGCACCAAAAATACCTTAAAGACTAATCTTTTTTTAACATTTAGCTCACACACAGGTCAGAAGCATGTCTATTTGAGGAGATGTGAGACTAGAGCGTGTTTTCTCAAAGAGCAAAAATCCTTGTGGTATTTACTTTAGACCACGCTCCAGTGATGAACATCCCTCCACAAATTAACATCAAAGTGTGTCTGCTCAAGGAAATGCTTGGGAAGTATATTTTAAAACTCAGTGTGATTTCACTCTCCTGCCATCAGCTGGACAAAAGAAAGAAAAAGAGGAGTAAACGGTACAGTTCCTCACCGGGAGCCTGTGTCAATTTCATCAAAAATAACTATTACACAAAAAAGATTCTTTCTTTTTCCCCTTAGAGAAAACACCACACACTAAGACAGATGATGATATGATACTCATATATTATGCTGATATGATAATAATGAGACATAATGACAGTAATAATACCTAATGTGTCTTAGAAGAAAAAAATAAAATTGGTAACAAAAGAGTTGGAAAAAATAAACCACAAAAACAGGTTAAAAAGCAGTTTGTGATTCATAGATGCCTTTAGACTCAGGTTCGATTTGTGTTGACACTGACCTTTTAAAAATGAACAAAGAGCCATAAACTAGAGGTAATATGAACTGAAAAGTAACTCACTGACTGAGTAGTTTCAGTGGATGTCTTATTGCATTATTAATGCTACACGCTAGACTAATGTAACCCCTGTCTGTCTTCAGTTATCACTCACTGTGAGAAAAAAGCATCAGTGTTTAATTCTAATCTAGGAGATATTTCAGGAAGCACAATTTGTTACAGATACACTAAAATTTATCTTGAGAGGTCAGGATTAGCTAAAGAGGGAATAAATAGTTTTCACATGATACAGATTTAATGGAAAAGTTCCTCTCTATGCAGAGGTTACATTACAAGGGTAGATAATTCAAGCTGAGTGGCTATGGAAGGCTCCCACCAGGGCTGAACAAAGACCAGTTTCTCCAAGTGACCTTTTCGGATGAAGCACTTCAGAAGCAGAGGTGGGAAAAGTTCACATTCACTTTCTCAACACAGTTCAGGACACTGAATTGATTCGCTAAATCCAAGTGGCTGACATGTAACAGTCATTCGGTCGCGGAAAAAATTACTAGACCACCTTATGTTTTCTTCAATTTTTTGCTTATTTTAATGCCTAGTACAACTAAAGGTACACTTGATTGGACGAATATAATGACAAGAACAAAGATAATTCTTACGAGTTTAATTTAAGAGCTGATATCTATCCATTTTTCATAGGTTTTCTTGATAATAACCAAAATCACATAGTTCTTACATCAATAGCTATGACATTGTACTGACAAAAACAGTGCTTTTAGTCATTCCATGTTTTGTTTTCTGTCTGTTTTAGTCACATGATACACACAGGGGTTAATGCTTTATTGCATAACCACTGTTTTTGATTACTTTTGATGATCTAATAACTGTTTCCGTGACTGTATGTGCCACATGGTCATCATACCAAACGATTAAAACAGTGCATAATAATATCCTTTACTTGAATACAAAAAAAAAAAAATGAGTTGGACAGAGTATGCTCTGCAGTGTGGGTTATAATTTCCTTATGGCTTTGTTGAAATTTGGGAAAACTCAATAACCATCCATAACCATTACTGATGCATTATCCCAATCAAAGACAAAAACAGATGCATCAGAGAGATTTTAGAATTTGTGAATCAGTGAAAGTCTGAACAGTCATGTGTTATTTCTGGTCCATTTCTGACACATTTGTGAGTCTTTAGATGGCCATTAAAATCTGCATTTTCTGCATGTCACATGTTATCATCCCATGACTTTATGGATAAGGACATCAGAGCCATGGAGACCTATCTGTAACCTGCCTGGCATCCAAGAGCCAATAGGAGCTGATGGACGAGTGTCCTGTTGCGTGGTGGCTCACATCCATTGCAGGCTTTGTTACAGACATAATTCTGTGGAAAATAAAAAGACAGCACCAAGATATATGAGTGAAACCAAATATTTCAAATATTTCTTATGTCGTGTTTTATTTTTGGTGTTTAGTACTGTCTTTTATTGTGTTTTATGTACATTCTTAATATATATTTTTAGAGTGGATGTATGGCTGTAATTTCTATTTTTGTGTAACTTTGCTGCTGTCTTGCCAGGACACTTGAAAAAGAGATTTTTAATCTCAATGACCTTTTCTCTCCAGTTAAATAAAGGATAAATAAATAAATAAATTTTAAGAGTACTAATATGTTCTATATGACAGAGGTTAAAAGTGTTGGCCTTGAACTTGACCTCAATGTTGGGTCATTGGCTATAATAATGCCTGAGTGTTTTGTTATTTTTGCATGTACTTTCACGTGTGTCTTGGGGTCAGTTTTCAAACACTGTGAGGAAATATAAAAGAGCAGTGAAAAATATATCATAAATGTAATACTGAAATTCCTATCAGCCATAAGTGATAAAAACTGACTGGTGTCCATTTACTTGAAATTCACATCAGCCTGCAGTTCCCATTTGCATCAATGGGGGGCTGTACTTCACTCCTCCATTTGCCCTGACAGTGTGTTTAATCCATAGTGTACATCATGGAAATCAAACCACAGGCTATGACACCTATGGAGTCTAATTAATGCCCTGAAGGTTCATTAACTAAATATAGTGTGATACAGTGTGACTAAAACTGCCACTGCCATCAATGTACAATACTTTGTATGTTTCAGTCAAATTATGTTTTTAACTTATTTTAATTATGCTTCTGTTAGAATTTGTAGTTTACATATTTTTTTATGGATTTGTAAGCAAAAGCATACAAATTATGTTTTAGATTTTACTCCACCATTTTTCAGCTGTGCCGCAGATTTTAGGTTTTATTTTTTTCCTAAATCTTAACATCCTGGCTCTAATTTGGTGCCAGAAGTTTTACTTTCTTAAGATGTTTTTATTCAGGTATATTGCAAATAAAGATATTCACATTGAAATGATTTTTGAATGCTTTAACTGTAGTTTCAGTCTCATTAATTATAGAATTAACCTCAACATGTAACATTCTCAACAATTTGGATCTTAGTCTGAAAATTACACGATTTGCTGTAAACCAGGCGTATATGTCTTGAATTAATTCCAGTTTTATCTGCAAAGCTGTCATACATGTAAAAGTCTGTTCATTAAGAATTTAAGATGTTTAATTTATCTGAATTACATTTCAGGTAAGTAATATCAAATTATTGACTATATGACTTAAAAAGAATATAGTTTTTCCACAGTGTTTTTCCTATATTTTCCTTTTCCTCAGCTCTGACACACTATTTGTGATCCAGACTCAGAAATGATTTGTCATTGTACTGAACAGATGCCGAACCACCTCTTCTCTCCTTTTGGGTCAGTGTTTCTACATCCTAGCCAGCAGCTGATTTAACACACCTACATGCTTCATTCATCCTCCTGGTTAACCAGTGGGCCTAAGTGATTTTTCCCTCCTTTGTAAGATACAAACTGCATGCAAATCCCATTGCAGCTAATTTTATAAACCAATTAAAGTCAGGGAGACTTATATGATTTTAAGTGTCTGGATGGAACAGTGTTTGCCGCAATTTGTTGAGCATTTAAGCTAATGATATTAGGGTCGATCCATCAAGCAGGTTGGAGGGCGTTCTGGTGGGGGGCTATGAATGGGCATGAGGCATGTGTGTGTGTGTGTGTGTGTGTGAGTGGGTGGAGTTTGAATGGGTAAGGTGGTTTGTGTGTGGGGGGGAGCAGCTGGTCGGCCATGGATTGACTTAACCTCTGTCACTTTGATGGCTTTTGTGTTTTGCACTTGTTCAAAAAACAGGGGCAGATGTCCCTGTACCCCCCTCCCCACTGACAGGGCACACCCTCACAAACGCTCACTCATGTTAACCCTCAGTGTGGACACTTCTACATCAGTTTGGACACAAGGGTAAACTGATAGATAGATGGGCAGAGAGGGAAAAGAGGAACGCAAAGTGACTTAAACGCAGCCTCTGTCACATCGTATGCTATTCCTTCAGCTGAATTAAGAGTTTGTAATAAGGCCACATTACAATCCATCTCCCCTTTGGCCCCACCATATTTCCGTCCAACCAAACCTCCCCCATCTGCCCTTCTGACCGCCCCCTCCCAGCTCTGAGTGAAAGGGAATTCACTCTGCAATGAATGTTAACCAGTCAGGAGATGAGAGAGGGCCAAACGCCGACTCCGCTCGCTCCACACCAGTGTTGTTGTGATCCACTCAGGCAAATCAGCATTTGACTGAGAAGTTTTTAATAGCCCTCTGGAGTTGGTCCATAAATAGCTTGGCTTTGGGCATTATTTGTCCCTGTTTCCTTTCTTTTGAGAGGGAGACTATTGTGCACCACACTAGCAAGCCAAGGCAATCATTTCCACAGCTTTGGGTAATTTGGGAGCTTTTGGAGAATGAATGCTCTTGATTTATCATCTAGTCTCTATTAAAATCCATGGGTCAAATTAAGGCCACATGTGAAATGGTTAAGTTTCTCCTAATCAAATGGTTTTCATTTTCAAATTATTCAGCCAGCGTTGTTAAGCAAACAATAGCAAATGTGCTCATGTTTTCATTTTCAACCTCCAAAAGTGAAATACTCTTTGGACACACCAAAGCTATACTCTGGTGGCTGTGCAAAATAATATTTCAGAGGCAATCAAAGCCTGAGTTTGGTATATTTCTGTGACATATTGGAAATTTGTAGGATGTCTTCCCATAAACTGTAATATTTCTATTTTAAATCCCACAATTACATATTTCCCCATCAGTTTTATTCAAATAGCAGCTGAGTTTCCAGTTTTAAAATATTAGTGCTAGGATAATTATTTCACCATTTAATTCAACATGTAGACTATACAATTATCTACACCTGAGGTGGAATTTTTGGCCAAATTAGCCAGGAGGACCATTAGTGAGCACATTAGGTCACTGCATTCATTAAGTACTCTACCTAATACTAAAATAACAGCGACTTTGTTTTTTCCTGATTTATTAGCAGCTTATGCAGGTGTATAAAGTGTGTGCCACAAATGGAGCACAGAGGAAAGAAACAAAGAAGCCCCTACACCTGCCATCCCTGCACCACCTTAACTTGGATGTCTAACATCTGTCTGTACATTAGTGATTCTACAGTCGCAGAAAAAAATATAGTTCACCCAGTGTTTTCTTCAATATCTTCATTTTAATTTCTGGTACAAATAAAGGTACATTTGTTTGTACAAAAGGGCGGCACGGTGGTGTAGTGGTTAGCGCTCACGCCTCACAGCAAGAAGGTCCCTAGTTCGATCCCCGCACCATG